>PISX010010605.1:55224-69565 GCA_004024625.1 Mellivora capensis
GGCTCAGTTGGTTAAGCGGCTGCCTTCGGCTCAGGTCATGATCCCAGCGTCCTGGGATCGAGTCCCACATCGGGCTCCTTGCTCGGCAGGGAGCCTGCTTCTCCCTCTGCCTCTGCCTGCCACTCTGTCTGCCTGTGCTCGCTTGCTCTCTCTCCCTCTGTCTCTGACAAATAAATAAATAAAATCTTTAAAAAAAAAACTTTGCAATGACATAATCTAAGAATTATCATTTCACCTCATTTGCGTGACTTCCCTCTTGCTTTCTGGTTCAAATATCTGAGCATGAAAAAGTTGCTTTTGCCAAGTGATTTGGAATTCTAGCAATAAAAATTGTTTATTTAAACTGTATGCAACCCCTTTATTAAATATTTCTCTTTCACTTGATGGTGTCTGAAACAAAAACTAAATACAACCAATTAAAAAGCATAAATGCATCTCCATGTTCCTGTTGGTCACAGGGCATGTTTTAAACATTGTTTTATTTGGGGCTTTTAGTTTTGAGGGTTATTGTCTGTTTGCTTGTTCTACCTACATATACCTTTTCTATATTCAGTAAAAGTCTCCAAGATGTTTACATCTTAACTAAATCAAAGAGTGAGCCTAACAGCAATCGAGAAAGTATGCTTAATTACAAAACAGAGCTTAGTTGCAGAAAAAAATGTCCAAGCACAGACAGAAGACTCTTAATCTAAGTAATAAGGGCTAGTTTTTAGGAGGGCTCACTGTTCCAGGAGCACACCCACGTACACACACAGACACACACACAGACACACACAGACACGGGATTTCATATGTATCATCTCATATCATTTTATCTTTTTTAAATTCTGTCTTTATAAGCCTATAAAGCAGGTGCTATATTAGCCCCATTTTACAGATGTGGAAAGCAGACATAGAGGTGTTGAGTAACTTGTCCAAAATATCCCTCTCACTCATGGGAGCCAGGGACTCACATAGAGGAATCTGACTTGATCTTGATTTCATTCACCATATGGCTTTACTCTGAGAGGTCGTCAGTAGAAACCGGGATGATTCTGTTGGTCCTATGTTTCTTCCCAACTTCCATTTGTTAAACTATCTGCCCATTTTCTTCCCCATCACTCTCTGACTTAGGTTAAAAGATTCTTGTTTTTTCTCTTTCTCGATCTGGCTCCAGCTTTTTTCCATTTGCACTGCATGTTCCTCCTTCCAGATGACTGATTTTTATACATTAGGATTTAGTTAAGTTCGGCCCAAGGACTAGTCTCTTTCTTCTCCTACACACTCTTCCAGCTGATTTTATTTTCATGGTCCTGGTTCCTGGACCGTCACAGATATTGACTCCTGACCTCAAAGGGATGGGAGTATTAACATGTTTTCCCTGTGGAAGGAGGAGGCATTTGCAGTAGCCTGTGCGGGAGGAGATATAGTATAATAACGATGAGATGCTAAAGAAAGAGAAATCAACAGTCTCATGGCTGCAGACTGCCCGGGACGAGGGTGTTAAGAGGCAAGGACCAGATACAGAGGTGCCACTGACAAAAACTTCAGCACTATTCCTTTACAGGAATCACATCATGCTCCCTCCATACGCAAGACCTCTGATGGCTTCCTGTGGGGGCCTACATGCTGCTCCCTGATATGTAATCAGAGGCTCCTTAGTCTAGGCCCCACTTAACGTTCATCCTCATCTCCTGCTCCACTCTGCTCCAACCTCACACACACACAACACAGAATTTCACACTCCTACACTTTAGATAGGTTTTTCTGCCTTCTTTTTTCTCTGCCTAGTAATTCCCCAGCCTCCTTAAGGACCCAGTTCCAAAGTCATTGTGTGAACTTGGTGCATTGTTCATGTCTTCCTCCTCTCTGTGTGGGTGTAACTCTGGGGTTGAACAAGCAGGGATTGGGATGGAGACTGGCTGTGGAAAAGAGGTCTCTTTGTTTCCCCCCAGTGACCACTCAGGTTCAGTCTGAGAGCTTCTTTTTTTTTTTTTTTAGATTTTTTATTTATTTATTTGACAGACAGAGATCACAGGCAGGCAGAGAGGCAGGCAGAGAGAGAGGAGGAAGCAGGCTCCCTGCGGAGCAGAGAGCCCGATGTGGGGCTTGATCCCAGGACCCTGGGATCATGACCTGAGCTGAAGGCAGAGGCTTTAACCCACTGAGCCACCCAGGTGCCCCTGAGAGCTTCTTTATCTCTGTCCTCTTTACAGGTTCCAAGACCACCGAGAGACCAAATAAATCATCTGATCATTTTAGTCTCTCAGACAGTCTCAGTTCAATAACAGATATGATCGGTTTACCGTAATCACCTAAGCTCCAAGCTTCATCCACAGCTTCTCCCCTGCTCCAGCTTAGGTCTGCTGCATAGCAGGGCAATGGTCAGCTCCTTCTCCTCCCTCCTCCCTGAACCCTCCAGGACTGCATGTGGGAGAAGCAGAAGCAGCAGGAGGCAGAAATTGTTAGAAGCTAGAATTACTGATGCCTTGGCCTGGCAAGCCATCACAGCTGGCTCTCTCTTCAGTCTACCTTTGGGCTCTTTGGAGATCTCCCCACTCCTCACTAATGCTTGGGATTTCTCACCTGCTGTTCTTTGATGCATCTCTCATGGCTGCTTCCTCTTCCAGCCATGGGGCCTCAGGCTAGTGATTACAATCTATTTCCACTGAGGGCTTCTTGCCCCTGCCAGGAGCCATTTGGGGTAGGATCGTAGACAAACTAGGCTGTTTCTTGTGTCCGTGGACCCAAGCATACTCTCTAGTAAACATTCACCTTGCATCCATGACTGGGGGGAGAGGAGCTACTTCTAAGCACAGCCCTCTTCTTACGTAGCTGTCCTCCAGGCGGCTCCAGGCACAAGTCCAAGCTCATTCAGCATACCATCCAAGTGCTGTCCTTGAACACCAGTGCACCAGGCTTGAGGAGAGAAGAAGGACCTTCCTCCCCTGCTACGGTCACGGGTGGGACGCATAGTTCACCACCAGCCTTCTCTAAAGAAATCATTTCTCTGCTGCCCAGCTTCCTACTCACATCAACTTTGAGTTTGTATCCTGGCAGTGTGAGTGAGTAACTAAGTCCTTTTTGACCTCTTTCACTGGGTCCTTGTAGTTGGCCCATCCCACCCTCACCTTAGAATGTGGAGTAGTTCGTGTTTTCTCTTACACGGGACATAAACCTCTATGAGAGCACTTACAACCTTGCTTTCCATTTATATGTCCCTCTCCCTGGTGAGAAGTTCATCCTCTTAAGCTCGGCCACTATGTCAACTCTTTGAATCTCCAGTGTTTGGACGTGATGGATTTCTGTTAGGTTTTAACGGAATGAATGAAAAGGTGGAAAAACAACCAGAGGATCTAGTTTATGACAGAGGAAGATGAATTTCATATTCAATGATGACTTGAAGAGAGCTGAAAATACTGTGAATGAAATTGAAGACGGTAAAACTCTGAAGAAAATGGGTTTAACTACATCAGTTCAAATCTTGGCTTTACCATTTATTAGCCACGTGGTTTGGGGCAACTTATTAAATCTCTTAGTTCCTCAGTATCTTCATCTGTAATGGGGATAATAACTGTATCCACCCAAGCTGTGATAATTAAATAAGAAAATACATATAAAACCCTTACAACAGTCCCCAGCACCTAGAAAGAGTTTAATAAATATGTGTCCTCTTTATTGAAACTTTGAGAATAGGCTCCTAAAAGAAGTGAACATAGAGGAAAATGTGTGGAAGGCGAAGGATTGAGCTGACAACTCAGATTATGAGGTGGGGTTAAATGGGATAGAAAAAATACAGACCTCACAAATTATGTCATTCTTTTTTTTTTTAAAGATTTATTTATTTATTTGACGGACAGAGATCACAAGTAGGCAGAGAGGCAGGCAGAGAGAGAGGGGGAAGCAGGCTCTCCCTGCCGAACGGAGAGCCTGATGCGGGGCTTGATCCCAGGATTCTGGGATCATGACCTGAGCCGAAGGCAGAGGCTTTAACCCACTGAGCCACCCAGGTGCCCCACATTATGTCATTCTTATACGTCATTGAAGTAATGTCAGAATCAAATGCATTAAAATGATTAGGTCGGACACAAGTGTTGCCCATACATGTAACCTTTGGCAATCAAAGTAAGAAGTGGTTTCCACTGGAATTAAGTTTCAATGCCACTCATGTTATCAGAATTATAATAGTTTCTATTATTAACAACAAATGATTTTCTTAAATGCTACTGTTCATAAAACAAGGAAATAGAAAGGAGTGAGTATGTAAACTGCCTAGCTGATGACCTTGAAAATAGTGTTTGAGGATGTCGGGTCAGATAGGAAAGATGAAAATGATTCACATTCCCAGTGCATATTTCTCCTTGTCTTCTTTAGATTTTTTTGCTTCAGTTTCTTTGGGAATATTCGATTCATTTCATCTGAGCCTGTTCTTGTTTATCTCAAGTAGGGCAGAATGATATAAGACCAAATAGAGTAATTAACTTAAGGAGTTTATGTGATCTGGAGAATTGCAATTATAGGTCACCAGTTTAAATCTGCCCTGGGTTGCTAGAAGGCCATTACCATCTGTTGGCTCTTGGGTAATTAACATAAAATAGATGTATAATAGTATTGGCTTTTAATATCGAATCTGGCCTTACATTTGTTGTGCTTTTTGATTTGGGGTTGATAAGCTTCAAGAGATTATGGGATTCATCTGTTCTTCCTATGTTTCTCCTCTGTTCTCTTTACAAGTGCATGGCCTTTCCTGACTCATCTTCCAGTGTTTTTCCAGAAAACTTGTCCATGTGGAAGAAAAGGCACACCACATTCTTATGCTTCTAATTACCATCATGATGGTAATTTATTTCCCACAAATCTCTAAGCTGACCTTTGTTTGTGACCAAGTAGGTGGGGTTCTAAATGCCAGTAAATACAGTGCTGCAAGTTGAAAAGCCCCCCAGAGCACCACCCTCATTAGCAAGACCCCAAAGGAAGCAGATTGTGGCCTCACAAGACTGAAGCCTACTCAGTATTGAATCACCTGCCTTAATTACTGGTTAAGATGATTTTGCCTTCATTTCCAGAATACCACATCCCTTTTTTTTTCTAATTTTATTTATTTATTTGTCAGAGAGAGAGCGAGCGAGCAAGCGCAGGCAGACAGAGTGTCAGGCAGAGGCAGAGGGAGAAGCAGGCTCCCTGCCGAGCAAGGAGCCCGATGTGGGACTCGATCCCAGGACGCTGGGATCATGACCTGAGCTGAAGGCAGCCGCTTAACCGACTGAGCCACCCAGGTGTCCCTACCACGTCCCTTTTTAACTTTTGTATATGATTTCTAGAAGAATTAAGAATTATTTGTGTCCATTGTTCCTATTCAAAAGACACAGAGTGTCCTCTTTCGGTTCATCTGAAGTTGCTAGAAGAGCTCAGGGTGCCCACGGCGGCCATCCCCCAGCCTGCAGACACACGTCTCCTGGCCAGGTGGCTGCGGGAGTTTGTGCCACATTCGAAAGTGGGAGGCACATTCTTCCTGCCTAAAGTGGGGCAACAGTTCATCTTAGGGCGACTCCCGGTGGTCCAGCTCTGTGACAGTGGTCTTGGTTTTGCCATCAAGGTTTATGGGAAATGAATCAATTTTCTAGCCCTTTCCAGTGAAGACTTAGAGTATCAAGGATCAGCATTTCACCTTGGGTAGGAGTCTCATATCCAGAAATGATACTTGCGCTAGCGTGGGTGCTAAGCAATAATAAATAATAATAGTGACCTTATGGTGATAAACAGTAGTGACAACGACAATAGGAAGAGTAGTCGTGATGGCATCTCATGAAGGCTTCATATGCGCTAGCACCAGGAGGAAGGCCGTATCATCCAAGTTTTGTTTCTCTAGTCAGTAAACACTGGGCGTCCATAACTGGAGGCTTAGCACTCCATTTTCCTTAGTCACTCTTGACACATCTGGACAATTCCATCAAAGCTTTCTCTTTCCAGCTCCTCAAACATACCGCCTGCAATCTGACAACATCCTTCATTTCAAGGTCAAAGACAAACACCAAATTTAAGTTGGTGGAGGGCCAGCCTGGAGCTCCTTCAGCTAGCCGCCTGCTGTCCGTAACTCGCTGTCAAAGAGAAAAGCCGTAAAGATCAGTGAGGCACTCACAGGAGAACCCAGGGGTGGACGATGAGGAAAGAGCTGTGAGCAAGTGTTTAGGTTTTGTTTTTGTTTTTGTTTTTCTGTTTTCCTCACCTTTTCATAGTACCCACGAAACAGAGTTTCCAAATGGATCGATATGTCACGGAGGTGACTCTTGGTCAAGCACGTGCTTCATTTTGTTTGTTTACTCTCGTCTTTGGTGGCAGCCAAATTTGTATTTTGAAAGCATGAATCATTCATGACTCTTAGGTATCTGTGTGTGTGTGTGTGTGTGTGTGAGAGAGAGAGAGAGAGAGAGAGAGAGCGAGCTCAGTCACCATTAATAAATGTTTATACCCACTCAGCCAGCCTGGTTACATCTGGCTTAGCAAAGGCATAAATCACTGGCTTCTGTCGACTCTGGAATTGACCTGCAGATTAAATGCAGATCCCTGTGAGAGAGGTGCCCTTCCGCATATTTTTTATTGTTAAGAACTCTTCCCTCTCTGATTTCTGGGCCTGCACCTGCTAATCTTTCTCTCTTTATTACCTGAGTTCATTGCGTAGCTAGCAAAGAATTCCATATTACTCCTACACATTTATGTCAACTTGTGTTGAGAAGTAAATCAGTGCTAGATGTCACAGATTCTGTGAGGAAGGTTTGTCCTTTCGCAGAGGCTGTGATTTGATCACATGTATTGAAAAGAAATTTCTTTTAAAAGTGATGTATTAAGTTTTTCCAATGTAGTCCAGGGATTTGGGATAACTAAGTATACAGAATTTAGAAGGGTCATACGTTAATCTTTTCTCTGTCACTGCTTCCTCTTTATTACATTTACTGTTGATAAATACGCAGTAATAATGACAATTCTCCTGTTTAACAAACACCAAAGGCCCTAATGAAGACAACAGCCATTAGGTAAATCAACAACCCATTAAGGGGGAGCATTAAGTCAGAACAGGAGAGTCTATTAATTTTCTTACAGCTCTTGTACATTAAGCATTTGCCAAATTCATTGTCCCAGTGGACGCTAGGCACATCTCCAGTCCTGAATAAGAATGGGAGCTTTCATTCTGGGATTCTGCTGTCACCTGTCTAGTACTTTTGTCATGAATTGTGGAACTGTTAATGCAGAATAAAAGGTCATTATGTCCAAATTAAGAAAACATGTAAATTGTCTGAAAATTCGAAGTCTTCATGCAGGTTGAGGCTAGTGAGGAAAACCTAAGATGAATGGTGAAAGGGGTGATCACACTCAAAGCAGTGTGCCTTTTGGGGGATGTAATCCCCTAGCAGATCAGGACCTGCCTACTAGAATGCCCAACTTGTCTTCCAGAAATCAAGCACCCCAGACGAACCAGTCAATGATTTTATGTTATTTTTCACAGTATCAGGACAAACTGGAGGAAATCAGATACGCTTTCCAGAAACGTGCTTTGCAAATCGCTGTACTGGAAATTACCTGGTGTGTAACTTGAGGGATTTGAGTCCCGGCTTTCTAATGAGGATAAACCTGAGCTCAGTAAGACTTGTGGCTAGTCCATGTTCCCATGTCTTTTTCCATTAAGAATCGGAATGTTAACTATGATCTCTCTGGCCGGGTTCCAGCCTGGTTAATTGCATGCCGTCTGCCTAAATTCCCTTTGCTTGGGATGTTCTTCACTTTGGATTGCATTGCTCTTATTGTCATGTTTCCCCCAAGAGGTGGGTGCATGATATCATAGAATAGGCCAGAATATAATTTGTCAAGCTAATAAGAGTACTTTGGGGATGAAGGGTTAAACATAAGTAGTGTGCTTTTCACAATTTCCCTCCGATGCTGCCTATTTGTACAGTAATTAATGGGGAATAACATTAGTGAAACATGGAATTGGGCCAAATCACCATGACAAGGATGGCAATAACACAGAATCAAATAATTCTGGTAAATTCTACTGAAAGTAACTAGTCAGACAAACCCCCAGAGCCTCCCTGACTGATGCACCCTTTTTTGTTTGGTTTTGATCTGAAGCTGCCACATTTAATCACTAATTAGTGCCATGTTCCATGAGATTTATTTTGCTTTATATGAACATCAGAAACATAACATTTTTCACCATTTCTGTGCCTAGTGCAGGACATAGCACGGTAACCTGCCCAGTGACACTCACTGAGGAAGGTTTGTTAAGCAAATGAATGAAGTAAAGTTTGTTAAGCGAATGAATGAAGACGGAGCCAATGAACATTTACCGATTTCCTGAGATTCCCCAGTCTTTAGGAGGCATGTCACCAACAGTATCTCCTCTAATCCTCACAATTACTCCCATTTCACAGATGAAAAGACAGAGGCTCAGAGAGGCCAATGGCTTCTCCAAGATCAAACAGTTTTGACAAGTGTGTTTTACTAGAAAGCCAGCCCTTTCGTTACTCAGTCTCTTGTAGCCTCCCACATTATATCTGGCATCCTCAGCCTTAATTTGAGAAGGCAAGTCCAAAAACCTCAGACCCTGTGAAAGTCAAGTTGATCTTCATAGACAAGGTTAACAACCACCCTATGGAATTTTACATTGTTATTCTTACTCTCATTACTCCAATTCAAATCTATCACTGTTGCCACTTTGGAGTTGTCATAACTGTTGCCAAGTAATTATACACTTGTCACAAAATATACCATAAATCGAAACTTTATGAATCTTGGTACAAAGTGGTTCAAATGTGAATGCTTAATGAATCCAGAAAATAATGAGAAAATCTATTCTTTAGGCTCCCTAAAATTCACTCACCATGGCTGAGTCTATTGTGTTGACTAGAGGAAATGCACTACAGCCCTCCTGCACCTGGACTGTGTTCAAAGCCAAGTTTTCCGTTTTTTAACTGGCATTAAATTGCCTAGAAATTGAATGTGTGGAAAATGGCAGAAATTCATTTTGCCTCATGAGAGAAATCATTCTCTTCCTATTTTGATTTTTTTTTAAATATAGCATGAAAGTCTGATTCTTTAAAGACCATTGACCCGGGATGTAGGAAATATGTATTTCTATATGATGATAGCTCTAGCTTAGAGAAAGGCTTAGGAAACACAACGATATGTAGGCTGTGACTCAGTCAATTTCCAGTCACTCAATCACACATCCCAGTGTAGTCCAGAAGCTCCTCTACCAACATATTTTATTTCCAGCCAGATATTGGCTAATATATGACTGCCAACAATGCCATTTTAATTACTTTTATTCATCTTATTTCTCTTTCCTCTGCTCCTCATATCTCATCTATTTGCCTTGCCTAGATTTTAATTAAAAAAGCTCTCCTCTCTAAGGAGCAATCTGACGTGGCAAAAATAATCACTTAAAATATTACAGTCATTAAAACATTGGCTGTGGTGGAGACTGTGCATTTTCAATTTTCCTACAAATGATGTTTTAGCTTCCTTTTAAAGTGCACTTTGTATCTGAATTGTCTGCCACCAGCCAGCTTGGCTATCAAAAATGGTCTTCCAGCTGGGTGGGCTGAGTGACAACTCCTTAATGGAGGAAATGGATGGCTCTCTGCTCATGTGGAGGGGAAGGCATACTAGGCAGATTTCATTCCATCTGCCACCAGCTCTCTGCAAGCTGGCATTGCCCAAATGCCCAATATACTCATTCCAACAAAAAGGATAGCGTCAAAAAAATAAATTGTAAGGCTGCAGATGCCTGAAAGAAGCATCAGGGCCATTAGACCCCAGGGAGATAATATTAAGAGGTGCCTCGGTGTTCGTCTTTCATGAAAACCTAATTAAACTATGGTGGGGGCAATCGTGAGTACTTTTACAAGTACAGAGGTGAAGTCATTAACATTTGCAGAGGATAAAGGGAGCAACCTTAGAAAAATGCTATCCTGAATTGTGGCCAAGGACTTGTTATATTGAGGAATTTGCACTGATGTTTCCTGTTGATGGTTTTCTGAATGGCAAATTCTTGTCACTTAGCTACACTGTGTTCTGCTTTTCAAGTAAAGGAAACCCGTTGAGCTGCAAAGTAGGAAAATATTTTCGATTGATAAATAGGAACAAATAAGGACTATATTTAAGGGATTTTTAAAAATTGGTGATCTCTGGTGCTTGGAACTATGAAGTATATAGGTCATTGATCAGTGCTAAAATAGTGACACAAAGTAAAAATAATTACAATTAATGCACATTGGGAGGGCTAGAAATAGAAATAGAGCCATCTTCAGAATTTATACCATTATTTTGCCCCAATTACCTGCTTACTTACCTGATATGTATTCACCAAGAGTTAGTCAAAAGCTGTAACTAAGGAAATCAAATTTTATGATCATTTGCTCAAAAAAACCTTGATGGGGACGCCTGGGTGGCTCAGTTGGTTAAGCGGCTGCCTCCGGCTCAGGGCATGATCCCACCGTCCTGGGATCGAGTCCCACATTGGGCTCCTTGCTCGGCAGGGAGCCTGCTTCTCCCTCTGCTTCTGCCTGCCACTCTGTCTGCCTGTGCTCACTCACTCTCTCTCCCTCTCTCTCTGACAAATAAATTAATTTTTAAAAAAAACCCTTGATGGATTCTTAGTATGTTCAAAATACTCCTGGATTCCAAAATATTCCTAATTTTATCATATCAAGAGCTCATGTATCTCACAAAGTTAGACGTATAACTCTTACGAACTTGTTTAGATTTTAATTGTTATTGCATAGAAATGACATGAGTTTGAATAGATGCTAAACAAAAACAGCTCGGTATTAAAATCACTGAGAGCAGTTTTCTGAAATTCTTCTCATACTCTCAGTGTAGATTTCTTTGGGATTTTAACATAGTATACTGATACTACACAATGCAAGTTCATCTGTTAAAAAAAAAAAAAAAGGTGACAACGACATCTTGCATTATTAAGTTTTCCTGTCCTCAGAGGATTTTTGGTAATCTGCCAAAATTTGGAGGGCCTTTAAAGTTCTAATTGATGCTTCTATCTGCCCTAAATGTGAATGAATGTTTGCAGTATTTTTACCATATGGCTATTGTGGGACATATTCTTTTACATTTTACTAAAGGTCTGGAGTTGACCTGAAGCATTTTAATGACTATTCTAATGAGAAACACAATTAAAAATGGGTTTACATATGTTTCTATTTCTCTTTCCCCTACTGCTAAGAGTATGGACTATAACAACTTATTTTTGGAAAAACTATCCAGAAAAAAAAAGATTATTGTACAGCACTCAGACGTTTCGGAAACACACTTCCACAGGTCATAATACTTGTGCTTCTAACAGCACCCCTAGGGACCAGATATTATTGACATCATTCCGTAGCCTGAGAAACTGAGGCCTGCAGGGGTTAACTGACTTATGCAAAACCATGTAGCTATTAAGTAGAGCAAACGCATTGAAACAGGCTTCTGATTCCAATCCTCAGACTCCTTGAGGATGGAAAGCAACTGCGTCTTCATTTCTTGTCATCTTGATTGGTTTTGGTTTCTAGGATTTTGTTCTTTTCCAACCTTCATCTCCTCAATTCACGTTAAGTGCTGAATTAATGGAGGTAGATTTTTCAGGGCACAGGTTCCCATCCAGAGGCAGAAATGTACTATCAAGCCAATTCTATCTCTGTCCAAATGCATTCAGGCAGAAGTTCTGAGTTGGGGGCACCTGGGTGGCTCAGTCAGTGAAGCCTCTGCCTTCAGCTCAGGTCATGATCCCTGAGTGCTGGGATCGAGCCCCACATCAGGCTCCGTGCTGGGTGGGGAGCCTGCTTTTCCCTCTCCCCGCCGCTGCCACTCTGCTTACTTGTGCTCTCTATCTCTGTCAAATAAATAAATACTTTTTTTTTTTATTAAAAAAAAAAAGTTCTGAGTTCAGAGAGCATCTGGGAAACCAGGCCCATCCTAAGGTTTTGAACCCCTGTGACAAATCGTAATATAGAATTCACAGGGAACTCTAACTTGCCTTGTGATTGATTTAGGAATCCTCAGAACGCGAGCCCTCAAGGGTCCCCCTACCTTTCCCCGGATTCTTCTTTTTTTTTCTTTTTTTAAGATTTTACTTATTTATTTGGCACAGAGAGAGATCACAAGTAGGCAGAGAGGCAGGCAGCAAGAGAAGGGGATGCAGGCTTCCAGCTGAGCAGAGAGCCTGATGCAGGGCTTGATCCCAGGACCCTGAGATCAGGACCTGAGCTGAAGGCAGAGGCTTAACCCTCTGAGCTACCCAGGCACCCCATTCCCCAGGATTCTTAAATACAAGGCCTATATACAGTCAGCCTCTCAGGAGGCCTGTTCCTGCTCAGATGACTCAGGAATACACCAGTTTCCCACACACTATCCCCTGTTCTATTATCCCAATATGACCCTGCTGGTTCATATTACCGACTCCACACCTTGAAAACATTGGGCTCTACTCGGAATGGCAGAATCAGAAGTTGTCTCCCGATCTGTTAGCATGGCAGGGAGTCAAGCAGCCATCCGTTGCTGTGAGAGTTCTGTGGGTCCCGTGGCCCCACTGCCCAGAAAATGGCAGCTCCATCTTGCTCAGAGAGAGGGGAGGTCAAGCCACCTCCCGCCAAGCTGTGGCTGCTGACTTTGCATATGTCACAACCTTTTTTTGGTACTGCATTGCAGCATTAAGACTATGAAGAAGAAAACCTTCAAAGAGCAGTACTTCTTCCCCTCCACACCCAGAAGACTTTGGGCCTATTTGGGAAGGGAGAAGAGAGCCAACTGTGAATCTTCCCTTTAGCCTGACAGACAGGATTAGGATATTTGCTGGGCAAAGACCAGCACTGATTGTTCTAAACCACTGCCCCCTCTGTTTGAATTTAGATTTGGCATTATTCTTCTTTTACTACAAGCTGTTAAAGAACAACTCCTTCCCTATAGAAATAATAAAACTATGCCCCAAACAATACCATTATCTCTTTCATGGAATCTTACCAAAGATAGATCCTACTAGTTTTTAGATCCTATTATGTTAGCGTGAAAATTGGATGACATTCAGTTAAGGTGAGTGGTAATATTTTTTCAGATTGCTTTATTTATCCTTGATATGGTAAATATTACTTGTTTCATATGCTAGCCCTCTGTAGTCATAGTGTCAAAAATGTATATTTGGTAGATAATTTCCAATAATTATACAATTACAAGTGATTTATTCAACTACCAAATGTATTTGGTAATAGCAAAATAACAAAAAGACCCTTTAAAATTATTTCTATTTTGGAGTGCCTGGGTGGCTCAGTGGGTTAAAGCCTCTGCCTTCAGCTCAGGTCATGATCGCAGGGTCCTGAGATGGAGCCCCGTCTCGCATCGGGCTCTCTGCTCGGTGGGGAGCCTGCTTCCTCCTCTCTCTCTCTCTGCCTGCTTCTCTGCCTGCTTGTGACCTCTGTCTGTCAAATAAATAAATAAAATCTTTAAAAACAATTATTTCTATTCTTCTAAAACACCAACTGATTTTAATTTTTGGAAATCAGTTTAACAATATTCAGTTAAATAGTATCTAGTTGTAAAATGGCTTTATTTACATAAATCTTCCATCTCAATTAAATTAAAATATATAGCAAATATCTTAATAATATAAAATTTGGAGAGTGGCAAAACACTTATTTATAACACAGTCTTAAAATATTAACAAACAATTCTGAGTCAAATGAAACCAAAACCAAAATAATTGAACTGGTGTTTAGCCAGAAATGACCAAGGTTTCATGTTAAGTGAGTCACTCTTTTTATTATGTAAATATGCCCTTTTATTTTTTTTAATTTTTATTTTTTATAAACAAATTTTTATCCCCAGGGGTACATGTCTGTGAATTGCCAGGTTTACACACTTCACAGCACTAACCATAGCACATACCCTCCCCAATGTCCATTACCCCACCCCCCCTTTCTCGACCCCCTCCCCTCAGCAACCCTCAGTTTGTTTTGTGAGATTAAGAGTCACTTATGGTTTGTCTCCCTCCCAATCCCATCTTGTTTCTTTTCTTCTTTTTCTAATCCCCTAGTTCCCCATGTTGCATCTCCACTTCCTCATATCAGGGATATCATATGATAGTTGTCTTTCTCTGATTGACTTATTTCATTAAGCATAATACCCTCTAGTTCCATCCACGTCATTGCGAATGGCAAGATTTCATTTCTTTTGATGGCTGCATAGTATTCCATCGTGTATATATACCACATCTTCTTTATCCATTCATCTGTTGATGGACATCTAGGCTCTTTCCATAGTTTGGCTATTGTAGACATTGCTGCTATAAACATTCGGGTGCACGTGCCCCTTCGGATCA
>PISX010010606.1:0-69502 GCA_004024625.1 Mellivora capensis
TATTTGCTACCTGAAGACAAAGAAAGTCCTTTATTATCCTGGGTCTGAAGCACATGAAAGACATCAGAAAACAAATGAGCTAGGGTTAGTGACTGATGTTTTGCAGCTTTTGGAGGCTATTTCCAAGAGGAAAGTAAAGAGGTTTTACTATGGGTTTGGCAAAGTTGCTCAGGGTATAATAGAATGTTCTAAAACTTCTTTTCATATCATACATTACAGGATTGTCTATGTTCATTTTGCCTTCTAAATCTTTTAATTGGTGGTATATTTAATATTGTATTGAAAGCTAATCCTATTTGTTCTGCCTTCCAAATTTATAATTTTATGTTGGATGATCCAATGTTTTCTCCTGCCTCAAAAAAACCATGTTACATGTCATATGTATTGGTATGTTGGCAGTTTTGCCGAAATATTTTTTAAAAACAGCTGTTTTTCCTTGGTGAAATTTTGTATAGGAAAATAGGAATCTCTAGAAAAGGTTTTTGTTGTTGTTGTTTTTGTAGTTTTCTTTTTAATTCCCTCTTAACATGTATTTATCTATAATAACATTGCATTATTAAAGTCATAGATTAAAAAAAAAATATTATCAAACTCCCACACATTTTTTACATAAATAATACTCGTATAACTAAAAAGAGCATCAACTATGTGTGAAGATCTGCAAATGACGGATAAAACCTACCTAGAAAAGTTCATAATTACCAATTTCTCACTGATACAGAAGTTCAAAAATGAGATCAGCTTCCCCAAGCTACCAGCCAACCTACTCCCCTCATTTTGTTCATTTTACTTATCATCATATGCTGATAGAATAGCCTTGTCAAATCATCTTGCTTAATTATTCCTAATTTCTGATTGTCTTAAAATTTCATGAAATCTGAGTTATTATCCTAGCCCCTTTGTACAAAACTTTGACATCTGCTTTCTAGTTAATGTACAGTAACCCATAACCTCTATGTTGATATTATTCCTTTCTAAAAAATACCCACTCCACGGAGAGAATACAGTTTATATCACAACTCAGTACACATATACATGTTATACAACTGAAAGAAAAATTTAATAACCATATTTACACTCACTATATACAATGCACCTAATATTTTCTAATTTGTTTTAAGGCTGGAAGTAACCCACTAAACTGATCTCACAAATCACTAACATGCTATTAGAACGCCACTCTAGAACCCAACCCCATTAAGAAAGTGCTGACATGACAGGAGCATTTTTCCTTCCTGTTTCTTTCCAAACTAAAGGAGGAAAAAAGTCAGTGAGAAAAGAAAAATAAAGATGAAAGGTACTACTACATACCTCCAAAAGTTTTCCCTAAAGTATAATTCCTGATAATTATTTTTACAACATACTAACATTTTATCATTATGGTAAAATATACAGAACATGAAATTTACCATTTTAGCCATTTTTAATTGTGTAATTTGGTGGCATTAAGTACATTCACAATGGTACCACCATCATTTTCCATTTTCAGAACTTTTACATCATTCCAAATAGAAGCTCTGTACCAATTAAAGCAGTAACTCCCTGCTTCCCCTCCCCTACCCCTGGTAAACTCTAATTTTTAAAATAAGATTTTATAAACATATTATTAAAAAGTGAAAATAAAATCACAAACCCCTATAGACACATGACCCAGCCTCAACAAATTACCAAATGTTGCTATATTTATCTATCCCAAACCTGCTGTCATTTTAGACCCTACTTACTTAGAAAATATTAAAAAAAAATTTTCTTACATAACCACAGTTATCATCGCAGCTAACAATATTAACAAGAATTCCTTGTTATCATTAAACTTTGAAATTTTATTAATATGATCAATCTAATTATAAAAATACTTGTTTTCACCAAACTTTTCATTGATCTTCTCAAAACTGCAATGATTTCTGAATAATTTCATGTGTAACTGCTTAATAAAAGATAATTATGATTCAAGACTAAAAATACCACAATGTTTCAAATGAAAGCTTTCAGAGAAATTCTACAAAAAGACTATGGATTTCCACTAAAAACACAGAATATTATTTAGCATGCCATAAATGGAATGTCTTCTCAGTAAAACACCACAAAAGCAACCTAGTAAAATCTGATATCATTTTTTTTCACTTTTTTCATCATTATTTTATATAAGCAGTCACTACTAACTAGAAAAGCCTACATTAGGCTAGTGTTATTTTTTAATGGACTACTAGATGAACTTAAAAAAACACCTAAATTACTTTTTTTTTAACCTATCAGTGTTCTTAATAGTATTGTAAAATGTGAACATATAATTATACCTACAAACCTCTTCAGTTCTGCAAAAAAGTCAAACTAGAGCACTAAAAAGACATATGAATAAATCCTGGCTTAAAACTATAGTAACAATTTCTCTTCCTATGAAGAATGACTTTGATTCACAAAGAGTTTGATATCATGAAATAACACTCATTTTCAAAATATAAAAGATTGGAAGAGATGAAAGACAAAACAGGGCTCATTCACATTTAACCTATAATTTTTCACACAGTACAACTACTAGTTAAAAAGAAATTATCAGCCTGTAGACTATAAACAAAGCTCAAAATATGAAATACAAAGTCAAATGTAAACAAGAAAAAAATGTCTACATGCGTTTCATACAGTATCTTCTCTAATCCTATGTATTTTTACTAATGCAAAATATATCAGCTTAGAAAGTATAATCTTAAGGTTCTTTAAAGTTTGTGATTACAAGGGATTACCTCCAAGATCAAAAGCAGCACTGAAGGAATACCAGTATCACATGATCTAACTGCACAAAAATCTGCTACTATTCAATTTCTGCATCACATGAGTATCTCACATAAATCAAGAAAATTAAAACACTTACATGTTTAATAGGAAGCATTTGTGATTCTACTTAAAGTTTTGTCACTATCTTTACCTAAACCATTTTCGAAGTATTTGACTGGTGATCCTAGAACTTCTTGAAAGATAAGAAATGCCTAATTTGTTTTTAGTCATTGTCTTTGTAACTTGAATAAACTCAAAAGCTACAAATGTAACATATTACAACCAACATTCTAAAAATGTCAAGTTCCAAAAATAAAAACTCCTGAATTGTCTTCATTACATAATTTTTAAAGTTTGCTATAAGAAGGATGGTTTAAAATGCAATCAGCTAATAATGCTCTATATAATTATCACTACTCAATGAGGGGAAAGGTCTATATATTGAATAAAGAGTAAAAAATAAAATAATCTGCAGGGTATACAAGTAATCCCAACATTATAAAAGATTCTATATCACATCTGGACTACAAACAACAAAAAGAGGGCAAAAAAGAGAGAGAGAAAGGAAAATGTAGGTCTAAATATTTTATAAAGAAGTCAGATTCCCAATTCAAACAGCAATAATTAGAGTGCTCTGATGGCTCTTACTCTAAATTACTGGAGGCCAACAAATTTCTTTAACTTCTGAAAAGTACAGTGAAGTTCTTAAGCACATTCTTTATAAACATTTTATGGACCAAATTACTAAAATATTCAGGTTTACCATAAATTAACTGTCATCAAGAACTTCAATCTCAGGACACAGAAATACATACACAAACACACAGAGAAAGATATAAATATATATTGTGTGAATGTACAGCAATCTTTTTAACTTTCTAAATAAAGTCACTGATTTCACCTTCCCTGTTACCTGCCATGAAGAATGTAAAGTTGTCTAATTTGTAGGCACCATACACAGCTGATCTGGTACAAAATTAATCACCAAATCAGTAAGTGAAGCCACATTCTGACAATTTCTGAACTTCAAAAAATATTATCATCAGTGTCTATGATTCTCCAACACTAAAAGTATGACTAACTCTTTGCTATCACTTGTACAGAAAACTATTTCAAATTCCTTGCCAAATTCAATTCACTTGTGTTACTCATTAGTAACAATTAGTTGAGAACCCAGTAAGAGTCACAGAACTGTACTCAGTGCTTTTTACAAACATTAATCTATTCCTCACTGTATTATACACTTGCAAAGTATCTCTATTTTACAAATGAGAAAACTAAGTATCAGAAGGTTTAAGTCACATCAAGACTGAATTACTAAATGGTAGAACCAGATTCTAATCCAAGTCCATCTAATCAATTTTAAGGTCTGTGTGCTCTTCCCACCACTGTAGACTCGCATTTATGCTAACCTTGTTCATGGATTTAAAAGTATCTCCCACTCTTTTTTCCCCTACAGAAATTTGTATTTAGGACTGGGAAAAGAGAATGAAGTAATTTACGTGAATTATTTTTGCAAACACCAAAACACAATTTCTTCCAAATTCTTCTTGATTTTACTTATATCATTTCAAATATGAATATTAAAAATTGCATCACTGGTTCAGCAAGACTTAAAGGCATGCATTAATTACCACAAAAGACTTCTTACAACAATACTGAAGATTCTAAATAGATCAAAGACCCAAAAAGTTGGAATATATTGGTAAAAGTATTGCCAAAGAGTATAGCTCTGTTTACCAAGTGTAAACACAACAACTTTCTAAGAACAGAAGCTCAAAATTGGTTATGTTAAAAAAGTCTTCATTCTAAATACTAGGATCAACCAGAAAAACAGATCTATACATTTCTTCAAAGACACTATCTTACAGATCCATCTGAAAATGTCATTATTACACCCTTCTTCCTGGAAGTTATTTTCATTAGTTTTAGAATACCATGTCAGCAACTTCTTCCCACCACACTGAGATATTATCCCACTGTTTTCTGGCTTCCGTTTCTGCTCCTGAGCAGTCAGCTGTCAGTGTAACCACTACAGCTCCTTTAAACCTGATCCATCTTTTGTTCTCTGCCAACTGTTAAGATATTCTGTTTCTGTGTTCTCCACGTTACTATGATGTATCTAGATGTGTACTTAAAATTCTCAGAATTTCTTAAATTCGTGGACTGGTGTTTTTCTCAGCTCTGAAAAATGCTCAGCCATTCTCTTTAAACACTGCTTCCCTTCCTATTATTTCTCCCTTCTACAATTAGAAAACTGACGAAATACTATTAGACCTTCTCATTCTTTGTCCTATATACTGTAATCTCTTTCTTTTTACCCATTTCTTTATCTTTCTATTCTACATTCTGAACAATTTATGTCCAGTTCATTGGTTCTCTTTAGTTGTATTTAATCTACTGCTAACCACATCCACCGAGTGTTTTGTTTTGTTTTGTTTTAGGATTTTATTATCTGAGATAGTGCACACGCACACAAGCCAGGGACTAGGAGAAGCAGAGGGAGAGGGATAAGCAGACTTCACACCGAGCACAGAACCCAACATGGGGCTCGATCTCACAACCCTGATCATGACCTGCCAAAAATCGAGAGTAAGATACTTAACTGACTCAGCCATCCAGGCACCCCTCCATTGAGTTTTTCATTGTAATTACTATACTTTTTATTTTTATAAGTTTTGTTCAGGTCTTTTTCAAATCTCCCAAGTTTCTGATTGCCTGCAGATATTTTCTACCTTTCTGTGCACCTAACAAACAGTTGTTTTATCATCTCTGTTTGCTAAGTCCAAAATCTGAAGTTTTTGTGGGTTCATTCCTGTCAACTGTTTCTGCTGCTTCTTACCCATAGTACTTTATTTCCTTGTTTGCTTGGCTATATTTTATTGTGAGATAATTCTTTAGAAAAATGTTTATGGGAATTTCCTAGGACCAAAGATAAAAATGTATTCAACCTGAGAGGACTTTCATTTCTTCTGACCAGCACCTAGAACCACCTTGAAATTCACAATTTGAGATTCTGTTAGACCAGGCGACACTGAATTTGAGCTGCAAAGGAAGGCTTATGGTTATAACTTCTTAGGAACAGATATTTGTTTCAAGTCCAAAGCAAATATTCTTACAGCCTCCTGTAAGCAAGAACATGAGAAGAGTTTTAATCTTGGTTTAACCATGCTCTCTGACCATAGCTCTTTTGGAGTCCAGTTTTATATGGAAAGAATATCCTTTTAGACTCCCCACCCTGGGCATGTATGGGCTTTAATTTCTACACCCTGTGTTTTGTGAGGCCCTCAAAACTAAAGTAAAAGTTTCCTAGAATGTGGCAAATATTCTCAGAGGAAAAGCAGTTTTAATATTCTGCTTCTCTAAATTCCTGCTTTCATGTACATATTGACCTGGTCATTTCTCACTATCATGTTTGTTCCTAAGGAAAAAAAATTCTAGTATTTCTATATCTTTTCAGGGAATTACTTTATCTATATACTACAGCTGATAATATTACCTTATTTTCAATTTTAACAGATTTCACATTTTTATATTTCAGTCACTTAAAGTTTTATTTTGTGGGTAAAACTGAACACTGTGTAACAAATCTTCTTTATTCAGCTTGATTAACAGGTATAATCTAGCATAGAATGTTCCCAAATCCCAAAACAGATCAATTCCATTATATTATAAGACCATTAAGAGATGGATAGATTCTGAAATTCATTCCCTACATATCTGTATAAATGCTATGGAATTTATTAGTCTGTTGATTTTTTTTCTCCACCAGACACATGTATAATATATAAAAATTCTGTATCTGAAGCTATCAGAAGATTAGCCAAAGTGGTACAAAGATGACGAATAAGGAACTGAGCCTAATCTTATTTCTGTCAAGAAATAGAATAGTAAAGAAAAAGACTAATATGTGGAACTATATAAAAATTTGTAATTCTTTGTAAGAATTTTAAAAATGCATAAGCAAAATTAAAAAACAAAATTGAAAATATCTGCAATATATATAACAGGCAAAAAGTTAACATCTAGAATATGCAAAGAGCTCTTGAAAATCAACAATTAAAACCCAAAAAGGCATTAAAACAATGAGATAAAAGCAATCTATCAATCTATGTCAAGACGTTAACCAAAAGCAATGATTTATAATACCTTCTGGTAGCGAGTTATGGGCAAATATAATTTATACTCTGCACTAAAGTTAGGGTATAAATTAACACTTCTATTGGGCCATTTGGCAATAAGAATCAAAATCTAAATTATGCATTCCCTTTATATAATAGTCCCATTTCTTAAACACACACACACAAATAATAATCCCATTTCTAGTAATATACTTGAATAATAACATCACTGCATAAGACTTATAAAAACAAAAATAGGAAAACAACACAAAACTGATTAAAATTAGGAGTTACATGCACAATTAAAACCTAAAAATTCTGGAACTATACAAATAACAGAGAAAACATAGTTAGGGTAGGAATAGACATTACTTTTTTAAAATTTCACTTTATGTTTTCATTTGATTTTTAATTAGTGATATACTATCATGATTCTTGGGAGGTTAAAAGTATAGATAAGATTTAACTCATCCAATAATTATTGCAGTTTGATTTTTTTGGTTTTTTAGGTCTCTATAACAGATGAGAGAGTCACACATATTTTCTTCATCAGGAGATGGAGTTTAATTCTCCTCCCATTGACTCTAGGCTATTTAACCAATAACAGAGTAGTTTTACAAATAACATAAAGCAGAAGTAATGTTCATCAGATTGTCAGCTCCTACTTCTTACCTCTTAGAATGCTTGTTCTTGAGACATTCCTACTCAGAACCCACCACTCACAACCAGGCCACATGGAGAAGCCTCACGCAAGTGCTCTGATCAATAGCCCCAGTTTAGCTCCCAGACAGCATCCAGAATCAACTGCCAGCCATGTGAATGAGCCATATTGGAAGTGGAAACTCCAACCTCCAGTGAGCCTACACCAAGTGAAACAGATCAACTAACCCTACCAAATCCTATACAAATTATAAAATCATGAGTAAATAAATATTACTATTGTCGTAAGGTACTAAGTTTTGGAGGGGGTTTAATCACACAGCAGTCAATAACTGGAACAGTCTCTTATTTACTGCCATATATTCAGCATTTAAAACAGTACATGGTATGGGACACCTACTTTTAATAGCCACAGCTTCAGGAGTATGAGTAAAGATGGCATACATGGTTTTGGTGGTGACAGAGCAGTCAGAAATGGGACAAAGACTATTAGGTAAAAAGACAATTATAATACATAATAAATAGTACAGCATATCTGGCCAGACAGGAAAGGACAACATAGACTCAGTGGTCTAAGACGCTCTGTAGAAAAGTGATATTTCACCTAGGACCTCACAAGAGTTAGTAAAATCAAGAGATAGACTATTCTAGGCTTGAGGTAAGCAAAATCCTAAATAGTTCCAAAAACTCAAAGATTTCAGTGTTTTATAATGAAATCATACGGGAGGCAGAAGGAGACACAAGACTGAGCAATGTGATGGAAGGATACTGAAAGGTTTTAAGCTATATAGAGTAAGAGCTCTCAACTGAGAGCTCATAAAGACCACCTGGATCCTGGGACACCAATCAGAAAACCCTACAGAGACAAAGGAAAAAGATGATGATCTGGAGATGATATACCAGAGTAGGAATAGTGGGCATAAAGAGACAATGGATTCAAGACTCAACAATCCACTGAGACTGATGCCATTATATGATGATTTGGGGAATAAAAGGTGTCTATCAGGGTTCTGGCTTCAACAACCAGAAAGATAGTGGAGTCATCCACTGGAGCTAATTCATGTGGGAGGGGCAATAGCTTTTATAAGAGAAGATGGTAAATTCAGTTGCAGATGTTATGAACATAAGCAGTCTGTGGGCCATCAAAAGTATAGTTATCCAACAAGCAACCAAATACAGAGGTTTAAAGCTCACAAAGAAGTCAGGATTGGAGATCTAAGATTATAGACTCTTCAGGAGCTTTTTCTCTCTTTATAACATTAATCTCTCACTATCTCCTCAGTCATTCAGATATTATTCTACAATTCTCTCACAATTTATCTTTATAAAGTACCTCTAATTGTATTAATGCTTCCAAAAAAGTGGTGTTACATTATGAGGAAACCCAAGGTTAATCAATGTTTTGCCACACCCTTTGTAAGGCAGGATGGGTGATGGCCACTGGTTCTCACCATTATGTAGGCAGTTTTAGTGACAAAAAGGAAGGAAATTAGGGGACTGCTCAGGACTACTTCACAGACCAGGGGAAAGCATCTGTAAGCCTGACCAGAGCAGAAACGAGGTAGTGGAGCTATTCTCTTAAAGATAAAATGAAGTGCATCTGAAGAATAAATAGGAAGCCAGAAATTCATTAAAAGGGCAAAGAAGTACAAAAGGATAACCAGAGAGTAGAAGGGGGCAGAGAAAAAAGAGATACATCCAGGCACTTCCCCATCCCTACCTTTCCTATTTTGTCCCATCTTCATTGCTTCCTGGTCTATCACTTCCCAATGGCTTCCATTACACTCCGTTCTGACAATTACGTAATTTGGTTTGGAGAACTTTAAGTAGACCACAGCTTGGAAAGAAAATTCACCATAAAATTGGAAAATTATACTACCTGACCAGAGAAAGAAAAACATGATACCTGAGATACTGCAGATATATAAACCCAATATTGCACAGTTTGATTTCTGTAGTCTATCAGTATTCTCTTTTAATTTCTGCCAAATCACAAAGAAAGAAATCTTCAAGCTCTAAGGAGATGAAAATGGAAAACCTCAGAATAATTGTTTGAGCAGTGCGGCTAGACAGCCACAACTAAGAAGGAAGCTGCAGGCCCTTTAACTTAAAGTACCAAAGTGTTGTGTATTACCATGAGTATTTTGACATAAAAGGAGAATCACAAAACTTCTGAGCCAGAAGGGTCCTTAGAGATTATCAGTTCCGGCTGTTATGACAAAGTACCATAGACTGAAAGGCTTATAAACAACAGAAATTGATTTCTTACAGTTCTGGGGTCTGAACTCCAAGATCAGGCTGCCAGCAAGGTCAAGTTCTGGTTGTAGTTCCTTGTCCAGGCTGCAGACTGCTGACTTCTCATTGTATCTTTACTTGCCAGAGAAAGGAAGCACTCTCTCTTGACTCTTATAATGGCACTAATCCCATTCGTGAGGTCTCCACCCCCATTACCTCATCTAATCGTAATTACTTCCCAAAAGTCTCACCACCTAATACCACCACATGGGAGAGTGAGGAAGCAGGGTTTCAACATACAAATTTTGGGGGGACACATTCAGTCCATAAGAGAGATCACTTGATGAAGTGGTTTCCAAATATTTTTAAATCCTTCTTAGAACTGAGTAGATCAATTCACGGTGACACTGTATCAAAACACCATATTTCAAGTCAATGAAATTAAAATCATTCCAACACAGCTTCCACAAATGAAAAAAATCATTTTTTAATCATGAAAAAAAAAAAAAAAACCCTCTACAAAAATGGCTGATATCAGATAGTATGCTTATCTACTTGGAAAATGTAAGACAATCAACTGAAAACCAGTTATAATAAATAGATTCAGAAAGTGACCAATTACAACATACACCCACAAAATATCAATGGTTCTTCTATTGACCAGCAACAGTCAGATAGAAAACACACACACACACACACACACACACGGAGAAAAATCTCATTTCCACCAATAACAAATACAGTGGGACTGAGGAGAACACAAAATGATAAAATTTCTGATATACATACAGAAAGAATAAATCAATCATTCATTAGTACTGAGAAAACTAATCAAAAGCTTAAAAATTTAGTACCCTCTATTTCACACTACATAACGAACCATGTTCTGGAATAACTGTAAACTCAAAATTTTAAACTGAAACTATGAAAATAGCTTAAAATATAAATTAATAACTATATAAACAAAAGATAGGAAAAGCCTACAAGACTCATAAAGGAAGAACAAGATTTAAATACATAAATGTTAAAGTCTATAAGAAGGCAGAAGAGGAGGAGGTATAAAGTCAAGTATGCCCAAATAAAATAAAGATGAAAATACCCAATAACTACAAGTACAGGACCTCTCAGCTTTGTACTTAAGGGTAAAGTGGTACAATTTGGTCATGTGTTTCAAAACTATTAAACATCGGCATATCTTTGGACCTACTAATAATTCCACTAACAACAATTTTTCCTAAATAAATCATAATGCATAGGCACAAAGGAACATTAGCTACAATAATATTCAGTGTAGCACTGCCTGTCATATAAGGATTGAAAGGAATCTAGGTGTCCAAGAATGGAGGACTACTAACAGCACCTTCACACAATCAAACAGTCATAGAACTACTAAAAAGTGTGTGGAAGAGTAACATCATTAGTAATATAAAATATTAAAGGAAAAACAAACACAAGTAATAAAATAACATAAACCCACTTTTAGTTTAAAAAACAGGTGTACCTACACGTGTTTATCCATATATACCTACAATACACATACACACACAAAGCACAGGTAAAAAAGTTAAAATTAACCCCTAAACTACTAAGAGTAATGAAGACTGGAGAGAGGCGGCAATTTATCACAAGCCTCCCTATGCCATACACACTTACCTATCAAAATGAGTATTCTTACTACAAGACTCCTGGACTTCATGAAGAAAAAAAGTCTAGTTTAACCAATGCACAGAGAAAGTGGTACCATCTACCCATCTCCTACCAACTCCACCTTCTCTCCCAACCCCCACCAAGAATCCAGAGGAATCAATCCACCATCTCACCCCAGGGTGGCAAGAGATATAATGTTAGTAATTCCTCTTGGATTCCTAGAAGGTAGCTACTGGAATACCTCCAAAGGTGCCTATTCTGGGAAACCTGAAGGGGTCCATTCTGATACCCACTAATTACCAGCAAACAGAATGCACCCATCTAGAGCTAAGACCTGTAACTTAGGCTCAGTCTTCTTGCAGTACTATACCACCCAACTCCACCAGAAGGCAGTTCCATCTCACCTCCTTCAAGGTGGTTACATAAGAAGTGGGGGGTTTACTTCTCCCTGATCTAATTATTTTGAAGATCGGTATTTACAAGTAGAGACCCAAACTGCTTTTAGCCCAACCTTTTTATCTTACTTAGATGTTTAGTAACAGTAAGAAAACTTGGTTGCTAACCAACATTTCCAACTCGGTTTTCTAAACTAATACTTGCAGTACAAATTTGACTTTTTTTTTTTTTTTTGGTTTCAAGACAACATAACCCCCTATGAGAACTGAAGAAATTCCCAATAGTGCAGACCATTACCTTTGATAATTTGTTTTTATATCATTTTCACAACAGGCATTACCTTTTGTAATAGAAAAAAAAATTTCTAATGTCAGGCTAAGCTGTTATACTGTAATTATTCAACCTAAGATATTCATACACAGCAACATTTTCTTTAGATATACCACAACTAGTCTGTCATAAGTTATCATACAAAACTAAATATAATCATTTTTAAAAAGCAAACCATTCTCGGGGAAGCCTGGGTGGCTCACTCGGTTAAGCAGCTGCCTTCAGCTCAGGTCATGATCCCAGAGTCCTGGGATCGAGTCCCACATGGGGCTCCTTCCTTCTCAGGGAGCCTGCTTCTTCCTCTGCCTCTGACTGCCACTCTGCCTGCCTATACTCTCTCTCTCTGACAATTAAATAAAATCTTTAAAAAAAATAAATAAAAAGCAGACCATTCTCAATGTAAACTTCATGACCCATAAAAAGGTAAATATAAGCATTCTTGTCAACACAAATTTATAAAAATTTGCAATCATCTATAATGCCTCTTTCAAATCTCCTCAGTCTATTTTGTCTCAAAAAAGTAATCCAATAATCACCTTCCCTAGGCAACTGAGTCAAGAAAAATTATAAATCCACAATTACTAAATATCTTCATGGAGTCAGAGACACCACATGTAGCATAGAAACAATAACTGAATGATACTATCTTCAGAGGTTTTTCGTCCAAACTAGGGGACACTTAATGAGCATCTATTGCATGCCAGGTCCCATGACAGGTGCTAAAAATAGAAAATGTTAACACACAAATCCCATAATCCAGTTCTTTTTCTAATCAAAGAGACAGGTACTATGATAAAATATAGAGAGACCAAAAAAAAAAAAAAAATAGAGAGAGAGACAGAGATCCCAACCCCTTATCTCCAATTCCAAAAATCCAAAAAACTCTGAAAACTAAAACTGTTTTCTAAGCTGTCAACAAAACACAGCCTAACTAACATGAGGCTTCTTACGGTCTTTTTTATTCTACTTAGTGTGAACATGTATAAATTTGCTGGGAAAATTATGTGTACAACTATGGGGTGATTGTTCCTATCCACAGGAGGTTTCAGGATATAAAGCATATGCCCTATATTAATTCTCTAAATTCCAAAAATGTTACTTCTGAGACACATATGTCACCCTGGGTTTTAGATAAGGGGCTGTAGAGCAGTTCTGGAGTATGCACAGACAGATGGATTATTTCAAGGAGGAAAGGAGTCTGCTGAGGGAGGTAAAAGTTATACTCACAAGAGCCTTCATAAATAAGATGACCTTGTTCTAGGCTTCACAACACTACACTAGAAAATTTTAAACCAACCCTTTCACACCACCACTAAAAACATCTTCTTTTATTTCTATAGCCTTACTTATTTTGAAAGATCTGAGCAGCAAAACCATATTTATATTTAATCCCCCAAAGGCATAAGAGCATTACTATACCAACTTTGTATTTAATCCAAAAAGTACAAACTTTCTGTTTTACTGGCCCATACAGCTTCATACCAAATAAATTCCAAATACCAAACAATTCCCATGAAGTTCATTCAAATACAGTCAGTCATGGTTATGTGGATACGATCAGCCACACTGCAGATTATCCATAGTAAAACACAGTATCTAACACTTCCATGATAGCATTACCTATGTGTCAGACACCAAGCATTATATATGTATATATACTATACATACATATATACACACATACACACACACACACACATACACTCATTTAATCCTCAAACCAATTTTCTGAGGTACTTATTATTATCATCCTCACTTTAAAGTTGAGAAAACTGAAGCACTATGAGGCTAAGTAACTGACCAGCATAACATTACAACAGACATCACAACAGAGTATGAACTTTGAGAAAACATTTACAACAGGGATTTGTTGTTATACTGACTTGCTTCCCAAATTATTATCCCAGTTAATGAAGAATCAATGCTACTAGAATGAGCCCATAGGCATTCTCCTCTTATTTCCTCCTCCCACCACTGCCCACAGCCACAAAATCTCATTTCTCAGGTTCCAGTACACACACTGTAACACCACTGCCATTCTAATCATCTATCCACGTTAAGAGAAATGTCTTAGACCAAGCGTATAAGCACCACTCCTCAGGTTGGTGCTGATACAGGACAAAGCTTTCAGCGGTCAGAGACAAAAGGACACTGAAGTTGTTATCCTTATAACTTTCCCATTGTTAAAATATGATAACAGTGACTCATGCTTAGATTGTTATCGTCCTTACTGGTCAAATAAAAAAAAAAAAAATCAGTGACCCATCAATCCCCCCCCCACAAAAAATCCTAAATATTACGATAACAAATACAAGATAAGTTTACTATGTATGCATAGAGGGGGAAAAGGGGTGGAAGGTGGAAGAGAAGCATAAGCAAAAATGAAGAACAAAAACTTGCAGAGTCAAAAGGAAGCAGACACTACTTTCACATTTAACAGTGACTTACAGACTTGAAAGAGACTGGCCTGGCAGACAGGTGCAAACAAATAAAGCTTTGCAGATTTCAGTATCTTATTCAGAAAAGATTACAAGCATTGAGGCAAGTTTTCATTATACGATGGGGGGAATTTTTTAAAAGATGAAAAGTTTGGATTTTAAAATGAAAGAAAATCTCATATTTTCAACAATACTAGGAAAAGGGAATTTTGAAAAGTATCATTAATTTATTTTCTTCCATAAAAGCTACATTCAGAAGATTTATTAAAGTATGGACTTTAAGCCAGCCAGAGCCCCAGCTCTGTGTTAGCATAGGATTTTTATCCTCTCTCTGCTTCAGTTTCCTTAAAGATTGTCGTGAGCATCATATGAGTTAAGATACATAAAGTGCTTGGAACAGTGTCTGGCACTTCATGCTTCAAAAGCACAGTCATAAATATTATTTAAGAACATGAAGAAACAACGGCAAAGTAAGGACTAGAATGAAAACTATAAAAATTACAGTGCTAAAAGCAATTATTGTTACATTTCAATAAAGTTTTTAAAAAGTTAGGTACAACCATTTTTATAGACATTAAGTATGAGGTTAAGTATGACACTTTTCAACTTTCCGATTTATATTTTCTTGATTAGATTAGGGGAAAAATCTGAATCCATTTAGGGTAATTTCAGCAGGTGGAGACCCTAAATTCTTTACAAGTTTGTTTCCAAGGCTCAGGAATGCATTGCTCAACTAAGGCTGCATTTGAGAGAAAAAGCAAACACTCAATACTTTCACTAATAAAAGAAAAATTTATCCCAGCAACGGATTCAGAGACACAGGACTCATAGTCCATAAGTTGATTAAACCCAACTACCCACAGCTGAGTCCTTCAGCTAGAAATACACCAGGCTTCCACAGAAAATTCACAGGTCAGGTGATAGATGCACCACAGTCATGCACACGTGGCATCCTCACTTCTCCAGGCTGGGGCAACTCACTCCGAACTACTATCGCCTCCCCTGGAATCCCAACATAGCCTGCTCACCTTTCATAAAGGATCGCCCTAAGAGGAACTTTCACAGGTCATCCTGCCTTTTGCTTTCTCTCAAACCACCTCTATACTCAGGATGAATTAAAGCACTTAATCATTGACGCTTGATACTCAAGAATTGTTCCTTGTCCTGCACCACCTAGGAGCTTATAAGAAATGCAGAATATCAAGATACATCACAGACCTACTAAATCAGAATTTGCATTTTAAAGGAGAGCCCCAAGAGATTCCTATGCATATTAAAGATGGAGAAGCACTTGTTTGACTCTACTGCAGATAGTTGTAAAAATTTTAAAAGCTCAAGTTTACATCTGAATTTAGAGATATAGTATGAAAATTCCAAGACGTGGAATCAGAAAAGCTCATTTAGAGAAATGACTAACATATAAATGAATGTAAGTGATCAAAGGTTTGTTTTCAACAATGCCTACATTTACTACTACCTGCTTTGTCAGTATTTTGTGCAACAGCGCACTAATAATAGTTTCTTTGCACTATATTTTGTTGTACAAAGTACAAATATTAACTGGTTCTAGAAATCTCTGCGCAATCGGGCCCAAAGCCGTGCAACCTGTATGCTACAATTTCGGGATTTAGTCCAATTCGGAGTTGACAAATAGAACTCATTCCCGAAAATTATTCAGAAAAAAAAATCTGAAGGATGTGAACTTTAAATCATATTCCTGAAACTAAAACTAGTTAATAGGTATTGAACGAACTCTACGTCATTTGTAGAACAAAAAATTGTTTAGGAGGTCTGTTCGTTTTTCCAGGAAAAGGCGGGGAAGGAGGGATCAACTTTCACAAAGTTTTTCTTATATCCTTAAAGGCCTCAACTTGCATGTTCTTACAGGTGAATAAGCTTAAGTCGCACTAAAACAGGGTAACGTTGCTCTCCTCTAAGACGAAAGGCTTCTCTAGTCCAAAGGCTGCATTTTAAAAGGTTCGGGGGTTCCGGGCCCGTTTCGCTTCCGGCCTGCGAAGGAAGCGTGCCGCCCAGGGCTGATAGGAACGGGAAATTTACCAAGTAGGAAGTTGAGCCACAATCCAACCAGGCTCTGACCACTTGCAGCGGCTGGCTTTGCAGCCTAGACCCCAACCTCCCGAGGCAGGGAAGGCAGGCGGACTTGGGGAAGCAGCCCCCTCGCCCTACCCGCCCTGGAGCCAGAGGAGCCGCCCTCCCACCACCCAACCCCCACGCCGACCCGGGAAGCGCACAAACGGGGGTGGTGCGACTACCCGTTCGCGGCGACAGCAGCAGCACCCTCAGGCCCTCCCGTGAGACGGCGGCAGCTGCAGCAGCGGCGCTGGGAAAGGCGGGAATGGTCCTGAGAGGCAGAGGGGGAGGCCGGGGCGGGAGCGACTGCATGTGGGGTTGCACTGGAGGGAGGCGGAGGCGCTCAGGAGGCTCGGCTTTTTTTTACGATCATCATCATCATCATCTCGTTTTACCTGTGGCGCAGAAGGGCTCCCCAGCTCCTACTCCCTGAATCCTCCTCCTCCTCCCCTCCTCTTTCTCTCTCTCTCTCCCTCAGTGTCTGCCGGGCGCTCGCGGAACCAGCCGGGCCCGGCCCGACCAGAAAGAGAATAGGGCGGGAGGGGGCGGCGGCGGCGGTGACCAGCAACCACGTGACCACGCTCGCGCCGTAACGACGGCCGCCTCCTGCCGCGCGCCCCCCCCCCCCCCCCCCCCCCCCCCCCCCCCCCCCCCCCCCCGCTCCACCTCTAATAACCCCGCGGCTTGAGCGCCCAGGACGCTGGTGCGCAGGCGCCCGCCCGGCCTGGAGGCTGCGCGGGCGCGCAACGCGATCGCTCTCGGGGCCCAGTCTATGGGACCATGCGAGGTGCGACGTGGGGAGTGAGCCGCAGGCCAAACCCTCTGCGGTGCTAGCCGGCTACCAGTACGCATGCGCGGGAGGGCTTTTTCCACCCCTCCCAAACTTTCTCCTTGTCTTCTCTCTTGTGCCCCAACCTGCGCGCAACTGTAGCCTTAGGAACCTGGTACCGAGACTTCACCACTCACACCTACCACCACCTGCGCAGGGGGGGACTGAGAGTAAGAGAGATGTCAGCCCCTGAGAAACTCCTAATAGGCTGGCCCTCCTGCCTCAGAATTTACATTTCCTAGTTGCGTGTAAATGGCCTTCTGCTGGACGTTTTTTTACAGCTGAGTAGACTCCTATTCATGCTTCAGGACCCAGCCTGTCACTTACTCAGAAACATACTCTCCTCTACTTTGGGGAAGTCATTAACATTTTATGCAGATCTACTTTGTTATAACCCACATAAGTTTTGTTTTGTTTTACAAATCCGCAATACTAGGCTCAGATTTTATCTCTACTCTAAAAACCTAGGACAGTGTGTCTTCAGCATTGTGGTATCTCAGTAAAATTCTGATGACTGTCAGAACACAGGTAATCCCTAAACTCTAGGTCTTTGTCCTCCACCTCTACTTAGGATTTAAGATTCCCTTTAACCTTAGCACATGGAATGGTGGTGTTTGTTTCTCGAATATGAAAGCCTTTAAATGGGAATGCTCATTAGAGTGGTAAATGCTTCACCTCCTAAAAAGATTTATGGTCTTTTATTGGCCTATCTTCGCAAAGAACTCCAAAAGAAATTGATAGTGTTGAGTCCAGAAGAAGGGAACCAGGAAAGAAAAAGGTCAAATTTTCAAAGGTTAACTAGCCTCCGTGCGCGCAACGCGGTCCCACACAGGAGGGTCCCTGTGTGGGAGACCTTTGTTCAAAATCCTCCCCTTTGCACAGGGATTCCCTCAATTTCTGTTGGCCCTCTTTGTTGCAGGAGCTGGACAGGTCAACTTAATGCCTCTTGCCAAGTCTAATCAGGGCAAATAATTAAAATGTAAAAACTTACTAAATATCATTTCTGGCTAAGTCCTGCCATCGTTACCGTTAAATGAGGTGAATACCTAGATGCTGTTCAGGAACTATAGCAACAAAATTCCAGAAAATGTTGGGATAAATGCTAAGCAAGAAACAGTATTAACAAGGGCTTCTGAGAAACTAGGAAAATCACAGCCCTCAAGCCTCCAATCTGATAGGTCTGAAATGTTGATGGACTTTTTTCTACATTTACCAATATAGACGCACACACAGTGATCCCACCTGATAGTTGCAGCTACCACCCAGGATATGCTAGTAGCACCCCATTCTAAATACATCCAGTCCAAGGTTCAGACTATGAGAAACTGTATTTTGGTGGCCTATGATAAACCCCAATATCCGTGTGCTTGTGTAATACTCTCCCCTTGAATCTAGGCTGGACCTGTCACTGCTTTAAACAATAGAATGTGGCAAAACAACTGCCAGTTCCAGGCTGAAGCCATAAGAAGACTTTGCAGTGACAACACTGAAATTTACTGAAACCTGTACTCAGGAAAACAGAAATGATTAAGAAACGCCCCCCCCTCGCCCCCACACACACACCTGTTTGTGTTCTGGGAAACGGCTTACCACAAAGAACCACCCTTCTGGGTATGACTTAGATGGGACTCTGTCCATTCTTTCTCAAAAGACTGGCGGATGACTCCTTGTTTACCTGTGACATGACCAAAAACAGATCTTTCCCCTTTTGCTTGAACCTGTTGACAAGGTTAGGCAAAAACCCTTCAACATCCTTTGTCTCATGGATGATTAGCTGAGATTAGAACTGTTTGTTGCCTTGAAATTACCTAAACACAGATAAACATGCCCGGGCTGACTAAGACATCTCCTGATTACGAAACAATTCCAACTGATGCAGGCTGACGGGTCCAAGGGCCCAGAGGGGTTCCCTTAAGACCAGTCAAGAGGGTCTTTGGCTTTGCACAGGATAGAAATCAAATGCAAGCCAAGAGGAGAGTTTATTGAAGACAAAGAGTGCAGACAGAACATCTGGGAGACGCTTTACTTGGGGTCTGTTGTTTTTATTGAGGACTGTGGTCTTGTGCACATGTCTTCTCAGACATCCAGGAACAAAGATGAGTGTTTAAGTGTTTTCCATAAGTCATTTATGCCCTGGAGCTGGGGATTTGGGGAAAATGTTCATGAAGGCCCCACCTGGTCACTCCTTAGATGTTATCTATTGTGCTGGAAGTCTCCAAAAAAATCATTAACTCCTTGACCTTTGCAAGGAAGATGTACATTATCTGTACTATAAGGCATGTGTAGGGTGGGGATGTAGGTCCTAGTAAGAAAAGAGGCAGCAAAAAAGCCATCTTTCATGGGGTTCCTTCGGTTTCCCTATCTCACAACCATAAGTCATCCCACTAATAACCTATCTACTGCTCCCTATAAAAGTACAAGGCAAAGCCCTGCTGAGACATTCTGATCTTCAAATCTGGGTACTCTCTCCATTGCAATAGTCTGCATAAAATCTATTTCCTTGTTCATTCAGTTTTGTTTTTGATAACAGCTTCTGTTTTTGCCCTTTGGAAGAAGAACCATGTAAGAAATCTAACTACTCCAAGACTGCCATGCTGTCAGACGTCTAACCTAGTCGTTTCAAGAGGCCAAATAGAGGAAAACTTGAGGATCCGGGCTAATCGCCCCACCTGTGCTCCCATTGGACACAACACAACCTACCACGCAAGTAAGTGAGTGAGCCATCTTAGAAGTGGATTCTCCAGCCTCATCAAGTTGCCCCAGCTGATGCCACATGGAACAGAGATGAGCTATTCTCCACCATGCCCAAATTGTAGAATTATGGACAAATAAATAAAAGTCATGTTAAACCACTCAGTTTAATGGTAGGTAGATAGATAGCAATAAATAACCAGAGTATCCACCTGTCTGCTAGAGATGTGTTCCAAGTGTCCTCACAGTTCCAAGTGTCCACACTTAAAACCAACCTGCTCAAACTGAGTTTTGCAAATCTCCTCCAAACCTGCCTCTATCTTTTGCTGGTAGTGCATTCATCCCCCCGAGACTCCAAATAGACAACCTGGGAGCTTCCCCTGACTCCTCTTTTCCTACCACATTCAGTCACCAAGTAATGGGCTTTTTTCTCCAGCTCCATGCACATCTCACCTCAGATCCTCTTCATCACTCTTCTGAATTACTGAGTACTGAGAATTAGTCAGGTTTTTTCCATGTTGCAAGGAAGTGTCATACATGTACCCAAAGTACCTTAGAGGTTTATTGTGGGGCAGGGACTGAAGAGATGTGGAAAACCAGCCCAGTCATCTTCCATCACCTATTTTGGGTGGTTTCAGGCTAGGAGGCCCAGATGGCCTTTTGGAGAACCACAGAATAGCCCCATCCTTTAGGCCACAGCAGTAGCTCTAGGGATTCAGCTTCTCTCTAACTTCTCACATCGTTAATCTACAAAAGAAAACCTGAGGGGTCTGTTAGTCCCTAAATGCTACAGAGTACCCTGACAGGGCTGAGACTGGCCTATAATCTAATCTAGGAAAAAGAAACTAAAATAATAAAGCTGATGATTAATAACTCCATAAAACATAAACATTGTGTGAAAATTCATTTTGAGTTATGCTACTTATAATACAATTCATATTTTAAGGTAGAAACATTAAATTTGAATTAACATCAGCATTCTTAGAAAAATAGCTATTAAGACACTTAATTTTGCTACAACTTGGTTCTCTTCCTTGGCATCTATGTGCATTCTCTGTCTCAGGGCATGACAGAGTGTGAGGTGCACACACACACAGACAAATGCAGATGTTCTCTAGGAAGGGTAGAAACCCTCTCCTAGGCCTCTGCCTCTGGGGACACTCAGCCTGGACCCTTTTGGCCAGGGCAACATCCACATCCCCCTTTCCCTCAACTCCACTCAACACATCTAGGTAAATAGGCCACATTCAGATCCTGAAATTGCCATAGGGACCTAGAATAACATAATAACAAGATGTACATTCTGCAATGTGGTGGTGAGAAGGTATGGTAAACATGGGCTGTGTGTGGAGCTGGCATTTGGAATCATCTCCTCCCTTAGTAAGTACCCGGTATAGCATCCAAGGAAATATCTGCTCAGATTTCCTGCTGTAAGGAGTACAACTGACTTTTAGCCTCAGCTGTTGTCTTGCCAGACCCACAACTGTGTTTATGCTGAGATCATATTTCCCCTGGGCTCCTCCTAGTCAGTGACTGAGCACAGCAGGGGTATTAGTGCAGGCCCATTGTTGGGGGATGCAGGATTCCTCTAATGGGCAGCTTTGGCTTAAAGATTCCCCACTGGTCTGGTCAAAACGTTCTTATAACTCCTCAAAGTCTTAAGATCTTCTTGGTCAATCTTGCTTCCTTTCCCCTTAGCTTTTACAGTTATCAGAACTGCATTGTTGTCTGGTCTCTTCCTAGTCCAGCTTCCACTTCCTTCCCTTTATTCTTCACTAATACTTTCTCAGTAACACTTATGTGCATCCAATCCCATCATGGTGTCTGCATCTGTGAGGACAAAAATTGAAACCTACCCCCATTCTGGGACTTCCTCGGGCCCATCCTCAGACTAGAGCTACAGGGTATGAATGAATTATGATTCATTTCAAAAAATCTAAATTCTTTAATTATTTTGTGTTTGAGGTTTTGAAAAACTTTTCATCTCCTAGAGCCATCCATTAAGTGCAGCTAACCTCAGCTAGGGATAACAATAAGCCTTTCACTCCTAAGAAAATAAGATACTTTGAGTTATTTTGATTCTAGAAATAATTAAGATTATAATAAAGATTGTGAGGCTAATAATGAAAGTTACTAAAAGTTTTATGAGATAACAAGGGCCATTTGGCCTCTTCCCTCCCCATCCTGAGTTTCTGTAACAGATAGTTTGGGAACTGTTTGTTCTAATGCATAATAATATCTCCCATAAGGCTCAATCGCCTCTCCCTTTCCCCAACTCCATCCTTAATCAAGAACCTGAAACAAAGGTTTCTTCTTTCTGGGAGAATTGAGAATTGAGATTAAAGCAACATGGCTAGAGGAGTGTGGCTAGAACTGGAACAGCCCCATGTGTAGGCCATTTCATCAGTCAATGTTTGACCAGGAGCCTAGGAACGAGTTTACTTATTTATAACAGAGGGAATATAATACAGGGAATGAGTTATGCAGGTGAGGACCAAACAAGCAATGGGGAGGTTGCCCTGACATTAGCAACAGCTGAAGGGAACTAACTATATTATCCCCAGCTGAAGAGACACAATAAAGAGATCATGTTACCGGGACCCCAGGGCTGGGGTCATGGGACCAAATCTACACCGTGGTAATAAAGAGTCTGAGTAGTCGTAGGGGTGCCTGGATGGCCCAGATGGCTAAACATCTGCCTTCGACTCCTCAGGTCCTGATAACAGGGTCCTGTGGTAGAGCCCCAGGTTGGGGTCCCTGCTCAGTGAGAAGTCTATTTCTCCCCCTCACTCCCTTTCCCCCTCCCATACTTCTCCTCCTACCTTTCCCTCTGCTCATGCTCCCTCTATATGGCTCTGTCTCAAATAAATAAATAAAATCATTTTTTAAAAAAAGAGTCCGACAGTGGGTTAAAGCCTCTGCCTTCGGCTCAGGTCATGATCCCAGGGTCCTGGGATCGAGCCCCACATCGGGCTCTCTGCTCAGCGGGGAGCCTGCTTCCTCCTCTCTCTCTGCCTGCTTCTCTGCCTACTTGTGAACTCTCTCTGTCAAATAAATAAATAAAATCTTAAAATTTTTTAAAAAAAAGAGCCTGAGCAGTTAAATGCAGAGAAAAAGTACTTAAGGTAGCTTTGCTCAGAAAGCATTTATAAGGTTCACTCCTCCCCAGCTGACAACCACAAGGAGGGGGATAATTTTCTAGAGAAAGTTCATGGCTATTTTTCAGATGGGGACAAATTTTGGCAGACAAAACAACACATGTTCACTACATTCCTTCTGTTAGTTACATAATTTCAAAATGCTCTTACCTAATATAGAATAATTATCCATTTACTAACCATGTAATTAAAGAGTAGGTATCAGTAAGTGCTCAACCAACTGATTAGTGATATTAGGCTTTAAAGTCATTTTAACTCTCATCTCAGTCACGAAAAAAACAAAAATGACATTATTCCACAGAGAGCCTACTCCCCTCAAAAAAGGAAAAAAAAATGCTAAAACCAGTAATTGATTTATATGTAGCATCTGCCTACCTGTGTGTAATAGACAACTGACTTCTCTTCCCCTCCAAATTTATTTTTCTCTTTTTTTTTTTTTTCATTGGAATTGACTTTTAACTGGGCACAGAGCCCTCTGTCTGGAGACTACATTTCCCATTCTGCCTGTGACTGGGTATGGCCATGTGACTTTGTTTTCATCTATGAAGTGTAAGAAGTTGCAGTGTGTACCTTTTCCACATTACTTGCTTAAAAGGAAATTGCTTGCTCTTTACTGCCTCTTTTCTATTCCTGCCACCTGGAACACAGACATGGCAGAGCATAGTAGCTGGCAGAGCAACAAGATGGAAGGAAACCAGGCCCCTGAATTGCTTCATGGAAAGCTGTCTCCCAAAACTGACTGCCCCACTACACCTTTAAAGTATAGAGAAATAAATGTCCACTTTATTTAAACCACTGAGGTTTCTTACCTCTTTTTTGAGCCACATACCCTTTACCCTACCTGATATAATGTATAAGGTATTATATTCTAAGTTGATATGTGAGGAATCTCACCAAAGAATGTCTAGATTAGTTTTTTAAAACAGATAAATTCACTTACTCTTAGAAGACTCAATGTCAATATTTATGGATATATGAAAAATATCAAATGCTTTGACACTGCAAGGCCCATATTTGCATCATTACGCTATTTCGTATCACCAGCACATCATGCTCAAAGTTACCTGTAAAGATCTTGGAACTGTCAGAGACATTAGAAAACAGAATAGAGGCGCCTGGGTGGCTCAGTGGGTTGGGCCTCTGCCTTCAGCTCAGGTCTTGATCTCAGGGTCTCGGGATCGAGTCCCGCATCGGGCTCTCTGCTTGGCAGGGAGCCTGCTTCCTCCTCTCTCTCTCTGCCTGCCTCTCTGCCTACTTGTGATCTCTCTGTGTCAAATAAATAAATAAAAATCGAAAAAAACAAACAAAAAAGAAAACAGAATAGAGGTTAAGTGCATAGAACCAGGACTAGAACAACTTCAAATCCCAAGTCCTATTTCTAATTAAAGGTATAATCTCAAGCAAGTTATCTAAACTCTGTGGCTTCAGTTTCATCTGTGAGATGGATGGGGATAATAATAACCTTTACTTCATCAGGTTGGCATGAACATCAATTGAGATAACCCACTATTACATAAGGTATTTAAGCATCTGGTAACCATTCAATTAAAAAGTATGTATTGTTTTATATTATTTTATATCTTGGAGTCTCAGAAAAGTCTTTATCAGAGAAGTACATCTGCAGTCTGAAGAAAGAGAAAATTGTTCTAGATACAGCAATAATGATTGGGATTCATGGTTTGCATGCAAAAATTGGCAAATTCTGGCCTTTACTTTGGACATCAAAAAGACAGAGGTATTTTTGTCGTACTGCCCAAACTTCTATGATATACCCACAAATATGCCTAAATGGCAATGCAGTAAAAGTAATGTCTTAGCTTTATTATTCTGAAGCACTATATCTCAAAACATTATCCTATAAAGAGAAAGAACTCATAAGAGGGAGATAATCAGTGTTGATTTTCAACAGTTCTGTAGAAGGACAAAGGAGTCAGGATCACAATTATGTGAAGCCATTTCTTTGAAGCTTTTGTTCTCTGTGAGAGCATTTATTTCCATTGGATTACTTCTTCTTGGTCAGGTGTGTACAGATGGTTCCTTAGTAAACACCTTTCAACAGTGATTTTATAGTGTCTGTATTCCATATGAGACCCTCACATTTTTTCCAGGTGCAGGCTTACAATGTTGTGCCAAGAAAAGTGTAAACAAGCAACGTGGCTTATACCATTTAGTTCATATCCTTGTTATAATGTTTGTCCCATTGCGTTATGACCAGCTGCGTGAATGTCTGACGCTTCCTGGACTGTGAGTTCCTCAGGGGTAAACAGTATCATCTCCATATCAGCGGTATTTTAAGAAGGGCTTAGCATCTGGTAGGTATTCAATAAATGTTTGATATGAATAAAAGTAAATATGTATCACATTATGGAAATCATCAACTTGCTACATGATTGAACAGTATTTTATTTCTCTATTGCAGTGTAACAAACTACCACAAATGTAGCTGCTTGGAACAACATACATTTATAATCTCACAGTTTCTGCAGGTCCTAAATTGGTATATGGTTTACCTAGATTCTCCGCTTCAGTATTACTGGGGACTACTCTAGACTCTATTCAGCACACAAATAAGATGTAAGTACTTAGCCCAGCCAAATGAAGAAACTTCTTGGGTTCACATGCTAATTCATGAGAATGTCCAGGGGTTTGCCCAAATACATTAATGCTCCAGACACATGAATGTAAGAGGGCAGACAGTCTTACACAGAGATCCTTACAATTCAAATGGATGAGTTGAACCCCAAAATCACCAGACCATTTTGTAAGGATGAATGAATGCCCACCTAGAAGTCCTTTAAACTGGTGACTGAAATATGAAAACTGAAGGTATGCAACATCTCTCTGCTAGCTTGGGAATTCAGAGAAGAAATATCTCATGTGGTCCTTGGCATGCTCCAGATATTCCAACCATTTGAATAGCCAGCCAAAAGCACTAAGCCTGCATATAGGGCAGCAAATGCACAAGAGCCATCAATAACGGGAGAGGTATTAATTAGCTATTGTTATAATAATGGTGCATAACAAACAACTCCAATATCTCAATGACTTACAGAAGCATTTATTTTTCTCGCTCAGGGATTGTAGGTTGGCTGTGGCTCACATAATCTCATTTGGGGTTGGCTGTGCCAAACTGGGTTAGGCTGGACTCCAGGCTTTGGGCTGGGTTCAGGTCTATTCCACATGTCTTCTTCATTCTAGGACCAAAGCTACATAGAGGATGTTCATGTTCTGCTCACGGAAGATGACAGAAGTAAAAGTGAAGCAAGTGGAAACGTTAAAGAATTCTTAAGACTTTTGCTCAAAAGTGACACGCTATTACTTCTGCTCTCGTTTTATTAGTTAAAGCAAGTCATAGAATTCAATGTCAATGTGATGTGCTTACTCAAGTGCTTACTTTAGTGGGAGGCAATACAAAGTCCATGACAGAACATGGTAATTCCAATATAAAGAGAGACTAAAAAATGGAGAGTAATGAGCAAAGGCAAGCACAAGGTAGCAACATTCAAAGCTGGTCAAGTTGCTTGTGACACCGTAATGAGCTCCCTGACTGATGCTTTAAAAGAACAAGACACACCATCATTTAACTAACAATTCTGGCCATGCATTGGTACAACACCATCCTCCCTTGATATGTAATCCTCTATAAAATACAAAATTTACATTATGGTAATATAGTAAAGGTAAAGATTTTACAAGCACAAAGACCTTAAAAATTATAGTTCCCATGACAAATATAACATAGCTTTTTTGTGCCCATATACTGTAAAGACAGAAGTCCTAACTATAAACAGTAATGGGAAATCATGCATATTCAGGGATGAGGGTGATGAAAGAGTTATGGGTTCAGTTAGAAAAATTACTTTGGGAATTTTATCTTATGGATGAAGCCTCAAGTAATGTAAAGCATAATACAACTGAATGTTTAATAGGTGGTTGAATAAAGTAATTTTCATTCAAAAAGGCTGCAATGTTGTAATCCAAATAAAAAGAAACACATTTTCTTAGATGTATTATGGATAGTGCCAATATTTTATTCCTGTGTTTTTGTTTCAAATTTCAGTAGTTTTCTTTAACTGATGGTTCTTTGTCGGGATCTATTTCCTCACAAATGAGTCGGCCTCAGGAACCTGGCAAACTGACATACTATGTTTCTGTTTACTTTTTAACTTGCAGACCGTCCAAAGATCAACCGTTCTCGACTATTATTTACTTATACAGTTAAAATGGATTAATGTGGAATCATTTGCAGCTTGCCATTTAGCTTGGCTTATCTGAAGGACATTAGATGTTATACTATCTTTAATTAATTAATTAGATATCAAATTCAATTTAAATTACATAGACACACCAGAAGTTGAAACACTATTCTATCAAAAATACTTAAAGAACATAATGCTATTCCTTCCAATATAATGCTATTCCTTCCAAATTCTGTAGTGTCATAATAAGTGTCACATATGCAGCCAACTCCTGATATCCAATTATCAATTCATTTATGTATGCCTTAAGACATGAACAGATGTATTCCTGGAAAGCTGGAGAAGAGCTAAATTCCATATATCAGACTATTCTCTGATTTAACTTCTATATCTTATGTTAAAATATTGAGAGGTATATTCCTAGGGCAAAAGCCTTTAAGAGCATGTCTACAGTTTGGGCTCACAAAGAGACTTTCTAGAGATGTCTCACAGGCTGCCTTACATTTTCCTGTTAAAATGCCCACAACAATACAGAAAAGACGAAAGATAGGCAATGGCACTGTGGACTTAAAATGAGGTAGGAACAGTTGCTATAGTCGAGGTGGAATTTCCAAACTGTTTTATCGATGATGATGGACTGAAGACAGATTCTTAAACCACTTAGCTTAAGTTCTTCCCTCTGACACAGACTATAACAAATGATTTAAAAAACCGGGGTGGGGGGGTGGAATGTAGCCTCCCTATTCCCATCTGCATTTAACTCTGACATGGAGATATTTTGCTGACCATAAATAGCGACCGAGTCAGTGAGAACTACAGTTCTGTCATCACTGTCTCTTCCCCCACCTAATCTCAGTAGCACCTAACTCTCTAGGCATTCAGAAACAACTCCCAGAAACAACATGGCAGAAAGAGGGGCAAGGCAACAGGTTAAATATTGGGATTTTTAGTTAATCCAGTGAAAAGTGCTATAAATGGGGTAGAGACAGAAGGACATGAAGAAGGCTGCCTGATGGGTGAGTAGACCTTGTTTATATGCTACACTCTTCAAATAAGAATTTCAAACTGCTTTGTTAGAACAACCAATGTTGAAGGCAAGAGAAAAATCCAACATCAGATCGGTAGACGTATATAAATGTATTAGAGCAACACTATTAATTTTGGAGAAATGATTCTTTTTTTGTGTGGGACAGACAACTCCCCTGGCCTTGGGCACTAATTCAAGTCATGACCCCTGTATTCCAGTTATACTATTGTGCAACAAACTACCCCAAATGTGGTGGCATAGAACAATTAATTGTTTTTGTTATGTTCACAGATTCTGTGGGTCAGGAATTGGACAGGGCACAATCAGGATGACTTTTCTAGGCTTCACCCCACCTGAGCCTCAGGGGTAAAGACTCCAAGGCTAGGGGACAAATGAACGGTTGGGAGCTGGAACTCCATCAGTCATGTATCTGGCATATAGTCTGGGAGGACTGGAAGCCTGGAGCTGCTCATCAGAGCAACTACACAAGGCCTCTTGTGGTTTGGCTTCAACACTGCCTATGGTGATCTGGAGATAATCAGACTTACACATGGCAGTTCAGGGCTCTGAGTGTGATGAGCGCTCTGGGGAAAAGGAAAAGTGGCATGGTGTTTGTTGACCTTACCTTGGAAGGCACACAGCACCATTTCTGCTGAACTCTTGACTACTAGTGAGTCTAAACCCACCAAGATTTGAGGTCAAGGGTATGACCCACTTTTCAGTGGGAAAAATGTCAAGAGAGATACAGTGTCATCTTTGGAAAATAGAATCTGCCTGTCATTAAGACTATCTGTCTCACTTCTAAGGCTGCCACAATAGATTTAGTCTCTTAATACAAATTATCATCTTCTCATTTTCTTAAGTCAGAATTTTGACACAGATTCCACCAACCTAAATCAAGATCTCAGCAGGCTACATGTCTTTCTAAAAGATCTAAGGGAGAGTCTGTTTCCTGTATTTGGGTTGTTGACAGATCTCAGTTCCTTGAGGCTGTGGAACAGAGGCCTTCATTTTCTTGTTCATTATCAGCTGAGGCTGCTCCCAGTTTCTAGAGGTCACCCACATTCCTTGACTAGTGGTCCTCTTGATCCATCTTCAAAGTCAGTAAAGGCAGGTTGGATCCTTCCTACGTAACACCCCTCTGACCTTTCTATCATTACATCTCTCTGACCACAGTCTGGAAAGGTGGAAAAGTTCTCTGCTATAAAGATTCATGATGAGATGGGCCTACCTGGATAATCTAGCTTATCTCTGCATCTCAACATCCATAACTTTAGTAACATCTGTTCCTTTTGCCATTTAAGGTAACATTCACAAAATTCCAAAGATTAGAGCATGGATATCTTTGGCAAGAGTAAGGTTCTGCCTATCTGCTGACCACAAACCAAGATGCCTACCCATATTTCAAAATTCTCCTCTTGTGGTGGTGCCATCCCTGGTTAAAATGTACTACCTTAGGGGCTTGGCACATTAATCTGACCTTCAGGTTTAAGTCTGAGACTAGTCAAGGACATTCACTCAATCTGTTGGAAAATACCAGGCTCCAACAATAGTGCATTCCAAATGCCAACATGAAGAGAAAGGAAAAAATACAAGTTAGGGGCTCCTGAGAAAGTACTGTATCATCTGGGAACAGAAACCCCACCTTTTAATATTCAAAGGAAGATCGTGGTTCTGAAAAAATAAAATCTCTAAGAAATACATTAAAATTTTACTAAACATATGTTTGAAATAAAAATATAATAAAATAATATAAATATAATAATACTAAAATAAATATAAAATAAATAATAATAATAAATAAAAATAATAAAAATAAATAATAATAAAATAAATATAAAAAATAAATAAAAAAGATGCCCAAGAACATGGCTTCTTGTGAAGAGAACAGAGATGATAAGACTGACATAAAAGAGGTCTGTGAAAGGAAAAGGACTGAAATGAGAAATAAGAATGTAAGAAAACCCCAAGTACAAAAGCAGAATTAAAATCTACACAGAAGTGAATAAAGGACAAAACTAACATTGTAAAATAACAAGCCAGTAATGTGTAGGACAAACAGGAGAAATCCTCCTAGAATGCATTATCATGGATTTAGGACTCTTTTGGCTGCAAGTAACAGGAACTTCATCCAATCTAGCCAATGAGTCTTCCTTTATTCTGAGAACGTTCAAGTGGAATCTGCCACTTGCAACCAAAATAGTTGTAAAATAGTTTGGATAGTATATATCAAGCTTGAATAACTTAATTACTAAGGCTGATTTACCATATATATGTTAGACTCTGTGCTCCAAAAACAGAAGTTGTGCCTTTTCCACTCTCCATGGAATAATGTTGCATTTAACTATTTCTTCCTTCTTTTAAGAGTCAGGTGGAATTAAATGACTCTGATGATTGTCATTTGATCATATATATTTGTGCATTTTTGTGTAATATGTTATGATTCTTTGAAAAAAAAAAAAAAGATCCCCAAAACAAAATGGAAAACAACTCAACCAGAAAAACTGAGGAAAGATAGAGATATGAAATTGATAAAGTTAAAAGCAGAGATTAATAAAAAAGGAATAGAAACATTGATAGATTCATTAGAAGGCAAAATGCAAAGATATATTAGCTTTCATAGAAAGTGGATATAAGCAAAGGATATGGAAATATTATTGGAAAATTATTCAAGCAATTTTATGAAACTAATGAAACTTTGATACCAAACCTAAAATACGTAGTACACAATTTTATTAGGATCGAATTTTAATAGGATCGAAGCCCACACCTGACAACATTCATAAATGGAATTAAACAGTAATATTAAAATCATAATCTGCCATTTTTAGTTGTATTTAGGCTTCTAATATAAAGATGTTTTAATATTAGGAAATCATATATACATATCATACCATTAGGACAAACAAAAAAACTTCATCTCTGTAGATGTTGAAAAAGTTATTTAATAAAGTGAACATTCATTCCTGATAGAAACTCATAATATACCAAGAATAAAATTGTTCTCTTTATAACTATTACTCTCTTTACTGTGTCCAAGGTTTTGACTTCCAAGAAGAAATACAAAGGGCCATAGAGCTTACAAAAAATACAAATTAAGGAAAAAAATAGCAATTGTTCTTTGGTCTCAAAAATAAACTAAGACTAATAAAAGATGATACTGTAGAATGGTTGGATCCAAAAGTGTAAATTTACATACAATTCTTAATATTTACTGCCAAATTGATTGCAAGTCTCCCATAATTTAGGGTATACACAAGAGATTTATACAAATTCACACCCTTGGACTCAATAATTCTACCTCCAGTTACCTATCCAAAAGAAATTAATAAGCAATGCAGATAATGATTTTATAGAAAGATGTTTACCAGAAGATTATAATAGGCAAATTGGAAATAACTTAAAATGATTAAATAGTTATAACAATAATTCCATAAAATCGAGTATTACATAGACATTACAAAGAATTTTAATAACTTGCAAAAACACCAATAATACCACAACAATACCAACAATGCAGTATTGTAAATGGAAAAGGGTTACAAAATTATATGCAGTATGATCCCAATTGGTTTTAAAAAATCATTTATAGCTATATATATTCTGCATAGCACTCATATAAGATAGCAGACAAACTAGGAGAAATCCACCAAAATCTTTACAGTGATAATCTCATAATTGATAGTTCAGAGACAATTTGGACATTCTTCTTTCTTCTTTTTTTTTATAGCGTACAAATTTTCTACAGTGAACATATATTATTTTTATAATCAAGTATTATTTCAGGGCACCTGGGTGACTCAGTCAGTTGAGTTTCTGACTCTTGATCATGTGCTGGGCATGGAGCCCACTTTAAAAAAAGGTATTATTTTTCTAGTCAGAAAAAAGAGGGTCTCCTGGGTGGCTCAGTGGGTTTAGCATCTGCCTTTGGCTTGGCATGATCCCAGGGTCCTGGGATCAAGTCCCTCATTGGGCTCCTTGCTCCCTCTGGAGAGCAAATCCTTCTGCTTCTGCCTGCTTCTCCCTCTGCCTGCTGCTCCCCCTGCTTGTACTCTCTCTCTCTCTCTCTCTCTCTGACAAATAAATAAATAAATAAATACCTTTAAAAAAAAGAAAAGAAAAGAAAAAAGAAACATTTTAAGGTTAGCTCTTCTCTGTAAGAAAAGAACATTCCATCTTCAAGTTATTGTGTGGCAGGTTAAAATCTGAGGCTTACACTTTCTTTCCTCCTTGATGACGGTTTATAGAAATTGCTTTATTTCATTTTAGGATACTCCAGACTCCTAAATTAGGTTTCTTCCTGGCTGCTCTCATGGGTGAATTTCTTTGCAGCCGGCTTGTAAAAGATTAAAACAGTCCCATCATTCATAATAGCCAGAAGGTGGAGGCAACCCAAGTGTTCATCTACAGAATAGATAAATAAGTTGTAGTATATACATACAATGGAATATTGTCCAGCCTTAAAGAGGAGGGAAATTCTGACACATGCTACAACATGGATGAACCTTGAGGGTATTTTGCTAAGTGAAGTTAGCCAGTCGCAAAAAGCCTACTACTGTAAGATTCCACTTACATGAAGTGCCTAGGGTAGTTAAACTGATAGAGACAGAAAGTGGAAATGGTGATTGTTGGGGGCAGAGGCGCCGGGGAGGAGACAATGAGGAGTTCTTATTTAATGGGTATAGAGTTTTGGTTTTGCAAAGTGAAAGAGTTCTGAAGATTGGCTGCATGACAATGAGAATGTCCCTAACACTACTAAAAAATTACAATCAAAAAAGAATAAGTTGGCAAATTTTTTGTTAAGTCTATTTTACCACACACACACACAAAAGAAAAAAACAGAAAGAGAGAGCTAAAGGACACAAAGGAAGTAGAGAAAGCTCTATCTAGCACAGACAAGGGGTATTGCACCACTAGCAGAACCTTAGAACTGGACACCTGGGACCTCACCTTTGATTACTGCAAGTCTTCATTTACTAAATCTGTTCCCTGCTTTATTAATTCTGTGAGATGAAAACTCTCCATATCAACTTGTCATCGATTAATGGATATTTGAATTATTTGTAGCACACTCACATGGAAATAAGCATTCTTAAAGTTACATCCTTAGAGGGGCTCTTAATCTGGACACCACCCCTGTGAAGTGGTCCATGAATGGGTTGAGGGTGGGTCTTTATTTCCATGCAAAATTTTGTGTAACTAAATATATCAGTTTTATAAGAGAAGCCCCTTTGCTCTTAGTAGATTTTCAAGGGGGCTCCAAAGTTGAGAACCACTGTTATAAGGAGTATGCCCTATGATTTAGTCATTTCACTGCCCACATACTCTGGCTATCTCTTGAACAATATCTAAACACTTTCTCTAAGTTAGGATTTTATGAATATAACAAACAGAATGATTGACCCTTCATTATTGAAAGTTCATGATGTATCGTTGCCATCGTCTTTAGCTTAAGCGTGAGTACATAGAACAGACAAGAGTGGTCTAAATTAGTCCAGTACATTCCAGATTCCTCTTGTTTTTTGTCTATTCAAGGTCTGTTGTAATTTTTGTGTTCTAAACTATTCTTGTCTTGCCTGGATTTCTGCTGAGATGTAACTTTTCTTTTTTTATTAAGACCTTCATTTGTGAGTATTTCTCCATCTTTGCTCATGTGCTTGATCAATGTTCATTTCAAAACAGTAGTTTAAAAAATTCTTGGCAGTGAACCAAAATCAGAAATGTATTTTATAATGCAACCCATTGCATGTACACTTATATATTCATGTATATATGGAACAAAATGTCCTGCAATAATACCCTGACTGCATATGAAACATTGATATTTTATTTTCTTTTCTATTCTATTCCATTTCACTCCACTCTTTGATATTCTACATTAGCTATGAAAAGAATTGCTACTTGTGACCTGAATCCGTCGTTCTCAAATTTGGCTGTACATTAAGATCACTTAGGGAGCTTTAAAAATACTTAAGCCTGAGTCCATCCTTTGTCCCTGCTCCCTTCAATTGCCACCAACTGAAGATTGTGATTTAATTGATCTGGGGAAGGACCTGGGCATTGGGATTTTAAAGAAGCAATCTCCAATCATGGGGAATCATCTGATGTGTAGCCAGGGTTGAGAAATGGACTTAAATGGATTCCACCGTCCTCTGTTAGGTCTCATCCCTCAGGTTGAAAAGCATCATTTGAAATGGTCTCTTTGATTACTGTTTGATGCTATAGCAACTTAATATTTCTATTACATTTCTTTTATTTTAAAAATGATATTTATTATATCCATATTATTTATTCAAAAGTATCCTGTAAAAGACTGAGGCTTTCATTTGCTCCTATACCTCTGTCCTTGCCTAAGCCACTTGGCGATCATTTCCAGCAATGTGGACTAGACCAATTCTTCTCAAACTTTAATCTCAAATTTTAACATGCATCAAAATCACCTGGGATCCTTGTTATAATAAAGATTCTGATTCAGTATGTCTGGGATGGGGCTTAACATCTGGATTTCTAATGAGTTCACAGGTAAAGCTTATACTGCTGGTCAATGAATGGCACTTTGAGTTAGAAGATACTAGACAAAGATGCTTCAACACATCTTTCTAATTGGATCCTTCCCTATTCTCCAGCTAGCCCGCTCTGTGTTCTTTCTCTTAGTTATTTACAGTTTTGCACAAACCTTGATGAAGCAGGTAGTATTTTATATCCTTCCCATTGATAGGATAATTGAACTTCTGATTGGGGCTTAAGATGGCAGAGAAACCTCTCCCCAACTCCAAAAGAACAGATGTGTGAAGGTTATGAACCTTGGACATCAGACCAGTAAACACCCACTTTTCTATTGTAGTTTGAGCAGGTTTCCTTGATTGTATGTCCCCTACTATGCAGGTGATATGTGTGTGTGTACTCACTTGTAATACAATAAGTTCCCACATTTTAAGCATTCTATCTAATCATTGAAACTGAATAATGCCTTCTTAGCAGGATATCTGTACTTGAATTTAACACTACCCTACATTAAGGTATTTGTTTGCAAGCCTGTCTCTTACCAGTGTATAGGCACTTTGAAGTCAGGGACTATGCCTTACTCATCCTTGAATCGTCAAAGAGCCTATTGGCCACTCAATGAATATTTATTTGCTGACTTGAATTGTGGTCTTAGTAGTTCTTAATTACCATGATAATCCTTAGAGTACCACCTCAAATCTTGGTGGCCAAAACGAACTGGCATTTATTTGGCTCATCAGTCTGGATTATCTGATGATGTGTCAGATGGTAGGCTTACTATTGCCAGGTGACAGAGGTGACTGGGCATTTGCTTCTCATCCACCAGCAGACTAGTCCACCCATTTTCTCAAAGTGGTGACAGAAGTGCAGGTTGAGACAAGTAAGTGTTTTTACAAGCTGCTGCTTACACGTATTTAGTAATATCCCGTTGGCCCCAGCAAGTACCCTGACCACTCCAGAGTCTGGGGGCACTGCAGAGGGATACGGTGAAGGACCATGGTAAAGAGTTGGAGCCATTTTTGCTCTTAATCTGCCACAGTGGTTTTCCTTTCCTCCTTTGTCTTCACAATTTTATCCCCCAAGTCTAAACTTTCTGCAATAAGTGGAAACGTGATAATGATGCTGAAGTCCTTCCTGATTTTAATTTTGAAACCACTAGTTAGTACTGTCATAATAGAGGCTTGATCTGGAGTGATTTAGTCAAAGACACGAAGACCCTGATTTTCACTGCAGTGCAGCCTGGGTCTCATTACAGTCCATTCTCATGTCAGGTGTCTCAGCCACAATCCTTCCCACCTGCTGCTGTGCCATCCTTCCAGGCACTGGGCCAATATGCAGGCAAGCAGACAGCCATGTGTTTTAATCAGCATCTGTATCTTGATTTTTTGGGGTTGCTCTTTGAGCCATGTTAAACAAAAACATAAAAATTACCTTAAAAGCACCTTGATGAAAAGACACTGTTACCAACTTTGTCATCAGATGGGAGGAAAATACTGAACATGCAGATAAGTGGCCAGCATTGCTGAATTCACTGAACCCCAAATGAAAAAACCTAATAAGTGTCTAGTTTAACAAAATGATCATAAAGAAACCATTGATTGTAATAACAAGAAAAACTAAACAACCGATGACATTCTCGGTGTCCCCTTACTCGCCTACCACAAGGAGATGTATTGCATGAAACATATGCACATAATTGAGAGGCAAATAGAATTGCTTAAAAAGAGATACTCAACTGACACCAATAAAATTTAGACCAAAAATCAAAAAACTATTAAGCCTAGCAGTAACATTGATTAGAGCACTATTTTCTTATTTGGTTAGTCCTAGGAGGACTATTGAGTTGTTATTTTGTTTAAGCTGGTGGAAAGGTAAACTAATCTCATTTAACGGGCAGAAGATGCAGAAGCTGTGCTTTCTCTCTTCATTGCAAGGGATGGATCAGGGTTATGAAGCTTCAGTAAGATTATTGTGTTCAATATTATTTATTTCCTGGAAAGTGAGAGACTTGTAGAGATCACACCTCAGCTCTGGGGGGAAAAAATCAGCCAGCTCCAAGTAAGATTGTGAAGTGGGTCAGATTTGCCAGATCCCAGTCTCAGCCTTTTCCTTTAGGAGGTAATCCACCACAAATCATCATTGGAGATGATAAATGGAGACCTCTGGTTTTTCTTCCTATCCAAAAGACCTGAAACTTATTTGCATGTCCATGTTAATGATGACTAGCAAATCAAAGCATTTTTTTTTTTTTTTGCATCTAAAGGGAATAAAGTTCCTGAAGAAAGATTTTTTTGGTGAAGGCATAATACCGTTTTCATTCCTAAAATGATATCAAGGCAGCTATCCTTTTACAGGGCAGATTATAGTTCACTGATACATACAGAAACAAAAACCACACATGGCACTTCAGATACAAAATGAAAGTTTAGGGACATCTGTTTATGTATGGCAGATCGAAGACCTCTGACAGCTTCCCCCTTCCAACATCCCGCCAAAAGTTCAGCAAAGAATAAGCCCAAATAACAAAAACTGTAAGAAAGGAAACAATGGCAGATGAAGATGGTTAATATTTCAGAAGACTGACAGCAGATGGCCTCATGGTAACTGACTTGTATCAGCGTTCTCCACTCTGCTAAGGTTTTGTGGGATAGTGGTAATGGGGAAGCTGAGGAGGGGTTGGAAGAGCACACCCCTTTCTCTCTCCATTGTGGTTTGTGTGAGGGCAAAGAGTGCTCCTCTGTGTACACTGTCCTTGAAAGCTGGGTAAGCTGTATCTGCATAGTGAATGTCTGTCGAATTGGATGGAAGATTCTCCCAAGAACCGTAGAGCACTCGAGATTTTACCCTGGTCATGAGCAAATAGGTTAGCCTGCCACATGGATGTTGGCAGAAGACATGGGACTCCAGGGACAGAGACAAAGAACTCTATTACTTCTAGCACAATAAGCAGCATGAACTTCATATTCCCATAAGGTCCTCTTGCTTCCCAAGTTCCACAAAAGTGATGTAAAACACATCTGGTGGATGCCTATGCAGTAACTTTGTGTCATAGCTGAGAAACCATAGCTTAGGAAACCCTAGCCTTTCATGATCTTTTCCTTCATGACTCATGCAAAACAACTGTTCCAACATTTGCTTTGGGGGGATGGTGGGAAAGAGTCAGGGGAAATAGTATCTCTGTTCTACTGGACAGCAAACAACTTTCTTCTCTTCCAGAGAAAGACACTATCTCTACCTTCCAAACTATCTGTTATATACATGATCTTGAAAAAAATAGTGGGTAACAAAATTGTCAGTGCTCCTGCTCCTAAAACACGCAGAATTGCGAGAGACCCATGGAGAAATATCTCCCAATCTGTTTCCCAAGAAAGCTATGAAACTCTTCTGATTCTTCTGATAGCAAAAACATACCTTAACCACTTTAGCCTAGGAACCAGTCTTTATGGTCCCTTAGAGTTTCAACTATGAATTGTGAAATTATACACAACTACCTTGTTAGTTGTTTGCCTATTTTTCTCAGCCCCGCTTATAGGTTGCTCTGTGATGCTCTGTGATGCTCTGTGATGGACTAGGACTCCAAAATGACATCTTCCAGATATATTCTACTGATAGGAGGTGTTGGCTAGAGGTTGGAAGACAAGAGGAGAGGATAATGGGTCCTCTCCAGCTCAGGTTTGCAAACCTCCAGAAAGAGAGGACAGGTATAGCCATAGCCTCCAGCTTCCTTTGGTGCTTCCAAAATCAGCCTGCAGCTGCCCCTCAGTAGCCTATGCAGCAGGCATGCTTTTGGAAGAGCAGCCTCCCTCATCCCTACCCAATCAAGCATGTGTCCTATCACCTGCCATACTATCCTCAGAATCCCACTTCTATTATCGTCCAGCCCTGGTCTCCCTTTGCTTTCTAGCACCCACATGGTTATGCCCCCTTCTCAGAGATTTGAGCAAAAATCAGCTCCATGAGGGTGCCTTTTCCTATCCTACTAACCTCACAGAATTTTTAGGTTCTAGAAACACCATCTCATCCTTTTTGCTTTCTTAGTTCTGGAGGTGGTAGAATTCCTGGTATTTTCTATAGGTTACCTCAGCATCCCACTTTCAACCTTTCAGTGCCTGTGTGTCAAATCTCTATATTGAATACCTCTGTTTGAAATACCTAGCATGGGTTTTGTTTTCACGACCGACCTTTGGCTAATATACATTACTCATAGTTAGAATGATCTCATGTTTTCATCCAGTGTTTAAATTTTCATTTTCTCTCTCTTTTTTTTAAAGATTTTTATTTATCTCTTTGAAAGACAGAGATCACAAGTAGTCAGAGAGGCAGGCAGGGAGAGAGAGGGGGAAGCAGGCTCCTCACTGAGCAGAGAGCCCCGATGTGGGGCTCGATCCCAGGACTGGGATCATGACCTGAGCTGAAGGCAGAGGCCTTAACCACTGAGCCACCCAGGCACCCCTTCTCTTAAATTTAATTTTTATCTTTATCAAAGAACATAGTTCAAAATACCAAATAGTACAACAGGCCCTTGCCCAGTGGCATGGTGGTTAATGTTTAATAACCACCTGTCTAGAGGAAGAAAGCCCTTCATTTATAATGTATGCCAATTTCCACATTGTAAATGTGCCATCCATAGCCAATTGCAAGTGACCCATGTGACATGACTGGACACAGAGTTGGGAAGTGATGTGTACCATCAGCTTTTGTGGGCCAGTATGAACCAGCTCCAGACATCCCTGACCCTTCTGCATTCTTCCTCACCTTCAAGGTGACCACTTTCACCCCTATAGCCAGCATGGTTCATTTTGACCTCCGTATTACCACGTGAAGAGAACTAAAGGGAATCACCTCTTTGTCCCAATGCAGGCAGAGAAAATAACTGGCATTTACTGATCATATCCTTCACTTACTTAAATTCTTCTCCTTTATGCCTCAGTTTTAATGGCATTTCCTGAGAGAAGCCTTTCTTAATCTCCTCCAATTTAAATTTGGTCCCATATACTGGTCATTCTTATACCCCTTTATTCTTTAATTTCATGGCACACATCCCGGTTTATAATTCTATTTAGGCTCATTTATTTATTGTCTGTCTCTTCCACTAGTTTGGAAGCTCCATAAGGCCAAGGATTTCATATATTTTGTTCCTCACTGTATTCTTGCACAGTACTTGGAAAGCTCTTTGAATAGTACTTGCACATTATAACTGTTGGATAAATATTTGTACAATGAATGAGTAAAGGAGTGAAAATATAATAAAAAGAATGAATGTCTAATACATGCTAGGTACTCTCCTGAATTATTTCATACATGTTATTTTATTTACCCTTTAAAAATTCTCCTACCAGGTATCAATCATTGTCTCCATTATAGAAATAAGGAAGTTATCTCAAAGAGGCTAAGTAACAGGCTTCAAAGTGTTTTCGGTAATGTTAGAATTTTACATAAAAATTGGGTCTTTTGGTTCAAAGCCCTGTGTTTTTGTCCTCCATCATTGCTGAGTTAATATTCAGTCTTATTCCTTTGCTTAGGCCTTAAATTGTACCTTATTCCAAGTTCTCATATATATTGATTGGCAGGTCTTTTTGACCTGGGCAAAAGAAAATCAAATCTGACCCCTAATTATGTCTTTGGCCTAATACTCAACCACTTCTTGTTCTTGGTTCCTCCTGGCACTTTAAAATACAGGCCTTTCATTAAGTGGCTGTGGTTCCAATCCTCTCATACAGGAGTGAAATTGGATAAGATAAGAGGGTTTGGCTGCTGGTGGGCCAAGCTAAGGAATTTGAACTTCATCCTCTCAGCAATATTAGCTATTCTAGCAATCAAAGTAAGGGATGCCAGAGGTGCCTGGGTGGTTCAGTTGGTCAAGCATCTACCTTCGGTTCAGGTCATGATTCCAGGGTCCTGGGATCAAGCCCCACGTCAAGTTCCCTGCTCGGGGGGAGCCTGCTTTTCCCTCTTCTCCCCACCTGTGCTCTCTCTCACTATCTCTGTCCTGTCTCAAATAAATAAAATCTTTAAGATTTTTAATTTAAAAAAATTTAAAATCTTAATTAAAAAATTTTTAATCAGTTTGCAAGAATTTTATTACCAAGGAGGCTAAATATATTTTGAATTTCTTAGCCATTTACTTCAGCTATGCAAATTGTATTTACAAGCATTTTTTAAAATTAACATATAATGTATAATTTGCTTCAGGGTTGCAGGTCTGTGAATTTGCACATACCTGCCTCATACCCCCCTCAATGTCCATAACCCAGCCACCCTATCCCTCCTTCCCACCCCCCAGCAACCCTCAGTTTGTTTCCTGAGATTAAGAGTCTGTTATAATTGGTCTCCCTCCCCAATCCCATCTTGTTTCATGTTTTTCCCTCCCTTCCCCCCATGATCCCCCACCCTGCCTCTCAAGTTTCTCATATCAGGGAGATCATATGATAATTGTCTTTCTCTGATTGACTTATTTCGCTCAGCATAATACCCTCTAGTTCCATCCAAATGGCAAGATTTTGGGGGTTTTGATGGCTGCATAGTATTCCATTGTGGATATATACCATATCTTCTTTATCTGTTCATCTGTTAATGGACATCTAGATTCTTTCCATAGTTTGGCTATCATGGACATTGCTGCTATAAACATTCGGGTGCACGTGCCCCTTCGGATCACTACGTTTGTATCTTTAGGGTAAATACCCAGTAGTGCAACTGCTGGGTCATAGGGTAGTTCTATTTTCAACTTTTTGAGAAACCTCCATGCTGTTTTTCAGAGCGGTTGCACCAGCTTGCATTCCCACTAACAGTGTAGGAGAGTTCCCCTTTCTCCACATCCTCACCAGCATCTGTCATTTCCTGATTTAAAGGTTAAATACAATGAATGGATAGAATATGACTATAACAATGAAAATTTAAAAAGAAAAATTTTTAAAAATTATGGATAAGATAAAATAGTTTAAAAAGGTTAAAATAGGAAAGAGGAAAATTTTTAAAAAGTAGAATAAGAGGGGCACCTGGGTGGCTCAGTGGGTTGAGCCTCTGCCTTCGGCCCAGGTTGTGATCTCAGGGTCCTGGGATTGAGCCCCACATCGAACTCTCTGCTCAGCAGGGAGCCTGTTTCCCCCCCTCCCCTGCCTGCATCTCTGCCTACCTATGATCTCTCTCTCTGACAAATAAATAAGATCTTTAAAAAAAAAAATAGAATAAGAAAAAATAAAATTAAAAAATTTAACTTTGAAAGACTAAAGAATTGTGGGGGAAAAGCCATGAATTCTATGTGTTGCATTCCCCTACCTCTGGAGTTCCCCAGTTCTCATTTGTTGATGAACTTGGTCTTGGCTGGATGTTCATGCTGATCTTCTGGGGGAGGGGCCTGTTGCAGTGATTCTCAAATGTCTTTGCCCGAGGCAAAATTGCACCACCCTTGCCAGGGGCCAGGCTAAGTAATCTGCTCTGTTTTGCTCTCAGGAGCTTTTATTCCCTAAACTCTTTCCATACAGCTTTGGAGGACGGGAATGAAAATGGCGGCCTCCCAGTCTCTGACCCATAGTTGCTGAGAGCTCTGGGCCCCACTCCTCAGTGTGCCCTCGGAGAAAAGCAGTCAGTCACTCCCGTCTCCCTGGTCTCTGGCCGCACTCCATGCTCAGCCAGACTGTGACCGAACCTTTCTATCTCTGGCACATGCCCCTGTCCAGAGTCTCCAAACACAGCAGATTCCTGCCACGCACGCTTCTGCGCTGACCCTCCTGGAAGAGGAAGGTGAATCTCCCTGGATCTACCACTTGTGGTGTCCCTGCTCAAAAGCACTGGTCTAACTGTGCCTTGGATCATGGCTTAAGGTAACCCCGAGCTGAGAGCCCCTCCTCGGCTCCGTCTCTGCAGCCTGCTTCCCCTCTCCAATACCTGGGAGCTCTGCCACTCTCAAGACCCACGGGTCCTGAGACCACACAGTCCCTTTGAGGGCTCCACCCCCTGCTTAGCCTCTGGAGCAACGTCCCGCAGTGGAGCAGACTTCTAAAGTTCTAATTTTGTGCTCTGCTGCTCTACCACTTGGGGGGAGCCGGCCCCTCCCCACTGTGATCTCTCTTCCCATATACTGCCATGGATTCACTTCTCTGCACATTCTACCTTCCAGAAAGTGGTCCCTTTTCTGTTCCTAGAATTGCTGCTCTTCTTTTCGATCTCCTATTGAGTTTATAGGTGTTCAGAATGGTTTGATAACTATCTAACTGAACTCCCAGGACCTGATGAGATTTAGGTCTCCTACACCTCTGCCATCTTGCTCTAATTTAAATTAAAAATATTGTATTTATTTATTTGAGAGAGAGAGCGAACATGCATGAATAGGGGGAAGGAGCAGAGTAGCCCTATATGGGGCTCAATCACAGGATCCTGGGATCATGACCTAAATAGAAGGCAGACATTTAACTGACTGAGCCACCCAGGTGCCCCTAAATAAATAAAATCTTTTTTTTTTTTTTTAAGATTTTATTTACTTACTTGTCAGAGAAAGAGAGAGCATAAACAGGGGGAGTGGCAGGCAAAGGGAGAAGCAGGCTCCTTGATGAGCAGGGAGCCTGATGTGGGACTCAATCTCAGGACCCTGGGATCATGATCTGAGCCAAAGGCAGACACTTAACTGACTGAACCACCAGGTGTCCCCTAAATAGATAAAATCTTAAAAAAAAAAAAAAAAAAAAAAGGTAAGGGATGCCAAAGTGAAGGATTTTTCAGAGAATGCAGATAGTGGCAGATATAGGGTAAGTTGGAGTGGAGAAATGCAGGAATTCTATCTCAGCATCTCTTGTTAAATCTATGTTTGAGATATTAAAGACCTGAGCTAAGATGGTGACAGGAGAGGTAGAGATGAGGGGATGGAAATAAGGGACCTGAAAAGAACAATCAGCACAGTTCAGTGATAAAATGGTATATTTTGTGGAAGGAAAATAAGTCCAGGACGGTAGAATTGGTTATGGCTTCTTGCTCAGCCACTTACTAGTCATATGCCTTTTGGTCTTGTCTTGTTCATCTGGAAAGCAGGAGGCAGGGCTAGATGATCTGGGTTTCTTCCAATCTGAAAACATTGTGATTAAAAGAATAAAATTTGGTGCAAGGATTTATGAACTAAAGGATAGTGAAGACCGTTTACAGAAATGAGGAAGGTGGATACATGCCTAGCTGTGCTCACATGTATGTGTGTGTATGTGTGTGTGTGTGCAAGAGAAGGAGGAGAAGGAGGAACAGGACATTACCAGAATAAATCAGGACTTTCTCATAGGGTAGTAGATAATCATCATGAAAATATATCAGCACATTTCTCAGCTTGTTTTGCATTTGTCCTTAATCTTAGAGTATCTTCCTATACTGCAAAGGCTGGAAATCTAAAAATTACAGCTTGGATTCTGGCTGCAAATTGTATTCAATCAATTAGAGGCATGTGTCCTAGCTTTGGAAGGCAGAAATGAGGTGAAGGTCATTTGCCTCCTTGAAGAGCAAAGTAATGGAGATATGTACCTAACGGGAGTTGAGGTGTCCAGATTTTCTATTTCAGTGTCTGATCACCAGATTCGTGGGTGTTGAGACACAGTGCTGGGAAACAGCTTTCAGATTTCTAGATCAGGCTCCCTGATGCCTGATACTCTAACTCTTTCAAATGATTTTGCAAACATCTTGCTCCCCATGTTAAATCTTTTTCTGTTAAAAATATCTAGAAAGATTTGTGTTTCCTGTATTAAACTGACTAACACAGAGCTCAGATTCAACACAAAGTCTCCCTGGTCCATTGATTTCAAAGTCATCCTTTTTTGCTTACTAATAGCCCACAATTTTCATTCATATTAAGAGAACAATAGAACCTCCATGCAGGAAATGTCACTGGAGTCTTCTAACAAACATATATTCCTGTCCATAAAGAAGAAAAAAAAATCTACTCCATTTTAGGATGGTTATGTGATCAGAGGCTAGATCACATCTGGTTTTCCCCAGGGACTTGGGTCAACTGCAGAGAGAAAAAGAATGAGACAATAGTTACAACAAATTGTAAATCCTTCAGGATACCCCTTAATTCCTATGTCATTGCTCCTCGCTGAGGCAAACGTTACAACCCATCCGAAAGGAGAAAATACTGAGGGAAAGTGATTGCCCTTGTAGATGAGAAATCTTCAAAAATCAGTGACATTGTCATTGTGAGTGTGTCTTATAGGTTATGTACATTTGAATGGATTGTTCACATTAGTTTTCCAAGTGTGGTTCCTACACCAGCAGCATTAGCATCACTCAGGAATTTGTTAGAAATATAGATTCTTGGGTCTTACCCCAGACATACTGGGACCAGAAACTCTAGGTTTGGTGACTGGTAATCTGTATTTTTATTTTATATTTATTTATTTATTTATTTTAAAGATTTATTTATTTATTTATTTGACAGACAGAGTCTCAAGTAGGCAGAGAGGCAGGCGGGGGGGGGGAAGCTGGCTCCCCACCAAGCAGAGAGCCCAACGTGGGGCTCGATCCCAGGACCCTGGGATCATGACCTGAGCCGAAGGTAGAGGCTTTAACCCACTGAGCCACCCAGGTGCCCCTGGTAATCTGTATTTTGAAATTATCCTTGTGATTCTGATGCTTGCTACAGTTTGAAAATTATCAGTCATCAATATGCATTCACAAAGTCCTTCACAGTCAATGATGACTGAGTTTTCTTTATGGTTGTAATGATCTATTGGTGGGAACCTACGAGTGCATGGCTGATGGCTATAGATAAGCAAGCTGTATGTGGGTGCTGCTTTCAGCTCAGGGGTTAAATAACTTACCCAAGAACAATGGTAGTTCACTGAGAAGAATTTTAGTTTTTCTTTTGGAACTATGTTCAAAATATTCACGAAGATGAGAATAATATTTTCCTATACAGGAAAATTTGGGTGTTTTTTAAAGTAAGTGTATATCCTATGAAAATTAGGTTTAAATAATATTGTTCAATTGATAAGTGAGTCATCTTGAAAACAATTTTAGAGACTTGTCTGTGTCTTTATTTTTCTTATCATAAAATATTGAGACTTAAACATATGTCCATGTGATATCTCTCAGAAACAGAACCATAATATAATTTTTATATTTTTAATTTTCATTTTATTTTATTTTTTGATTAATTAATTAAACTCTGCTGCACCCAACATGGGGCTCGAATTCATGACCCCAAGATTAAAAGCCACATGCTCTACCAACTGAGACGACCAGGTGTCCCCATGTCTTTTAGATGAAAGAAAATTCTAAATAGTTTAAGTGGTTAATAATTTTTGGTGGCAAATGATGAGATACCACCTGCGTTCAAAACAGTTTATTTATTTTATTTATTTTGCCTAAAACATGTAAAAAAGCAATTTAATATCAAGCAAATATAGTTATGGAGACAGATGTTATGTCCTGGATCACCTTATCCTTTAAATAAAGAATATAGGTTAATGCTAATTAGTTTTAATAAATGTTTTCAAAATACATAAGTAGCCATGCCAACTGAATATTGTAAATGGATTCTTGAGATCAGATCCTTTAAAGTCTTCAAAAGCATAGAGCCATTCTAATATTACCAAATGCTGAGTCAATGTATTTCACCATCATCAGAACCGGGAATGAGATATTCGGGGCACAACTAATAAAACGCAGACCTTGCTCATATTGTTTCATGAGAGTCTACTTTTATGAGGCGAGTCCTATCTCTATGAATAATTTGTTCCATAACCCAACTCATTCTGTTAGTTAAAATTTGGGTATTATTGCATAATCTTGTTGAGGAAAATAGAGTAACATCTTGAACAGCCAAGTAGCTCTTTTTATTCATTTTCAATAATAATGTAAAAATGAGAGCACAAATTGATTTATGCTTGTGGCACTATTTGAAATAAAAATGAAGAAATTGTATCTTTTACAGGGTTCAATTCTTCAAGGAATTGCAACAATGTTCTCTCAGTGTGTTCAGCTAATGTTTTGTTGAGTTTTAACCATTTCTTTGCTTTTATTAAATTTCTAATGGGATTTTTCTGCTTTAAAAAGGTTTATGCTAATGTAACATATATTTTAGCCCGAAGGAATGTATGAAGGACAAGGAAAATAAACATGTCAAATCGAATGAATGGGATTGTGTTAATGATCAGAATGGATCATTCAAGGATGTAGCTGAATTTCCCCCCAAAGTGCCTATTTCAATCACTCCTACCTTTTCGAGAGTGGATTGTTCAGTTACAGTTTCCCATCTCTCTCTCTCTCTCTCTTTTTTTAAAATTAACATATAATGTATTATTTGCCCCAGGGGTACAGGTCTGTGAATCATCAGCCTTACACATTTCACAGCATATACCCTCTCCCATGTCTATAACCCAGCCACCCTCTCCCTACCCCTCCACCCCCCAGCAGCCCTCAGTTTGTTTTGTGAGATTAAGAATCTCTTATGGTTTGCCATTTCTCTTGAATCCTTAATCTCTATCTGGCTCCGTTACTTCTGCCAGAAATGTGCTCACTTCTGCTCTCTTCTAAATTAAAAACCTTCCCTTCACTCTACACTCCCCTCAAGCTATTTTCCTATTCTTCTCCTCCACTTTACCACCAAATCAGGAGTCTTCCAGGGTCCCTGACACCATCCTTTCGCCACCTGCTCACTTAAGTCTCCACAATGTGGTTTTAAGCACAGCATTCTGAAAAATCTCTACCTCTTACAGGAAGGAAAGGAAAGGAAAGGAAATGTTATTAGAAAGGAGGACACAGAAAGCTTCAACCATGTTGGTAATGTTCTATTTCTGTAACTATTTTTTATAGAGATGAAATAATTTTGCAATATTTTTTAAAGTAGCCTTCCACCATTGCTATTGTGCTAAAACTTGCCATCAGATGCCAAGACCAATGGCCTTCCCACATGATTTGAGGCTACTGGTCAAACTTCCTTTGTTTAGAAATTGTTTTCTCACTATAAAATATTACTTACCATAAAAATACAGACAATACTGTGAAAAACGTATTTAAGTATTCAAATTAAATTCTTTTTTATTATTATTATTTTTTTATTTTTATTTTTTATAAACATATAAAGTATTTTTATCTCCAGGGGTGCATGTCTGTGAATTGCCAGGTTTACACACTTCACAGCACTAACCATAGCACACACCCTCCCCAATGTCCATTAACCCACCCCCCTTTCCCAACCCCCCTCCCCCCAGCAACCCTCAGTTTGTTTTGTGAGATTAAGAGTCACTTATGGTTTGTCTCCCTCCCAATCCCATCTTGTTTCTTTTCTTCTTTTCCTACCCCCCCTAACCCCCCATGTTGCATCTCCACTTCCTCATATCAGGGATATCATATGATAGTTGTCTTTCACTGATTGACTTATTTCACTAAGCATGATACCCTCTAGTTCCATCCACGTCGTTGCAAATGGGCAAATTAAATTCTTAATGAGGAGGGACAACTGGGTGGCTCAGTCAGTTAAGCATCTGCCTTTGACTAAGGTCGTGATCGCAGGGTCCTGGGATTGAGTCCCACACTGGGTTTCTTGATCAGCAGGGAGCCTGCTCCTCTATCTGCCTCTGCCTCTCCTCCCTGCTTGTGCGTTCTCTCTCTCTCTCTCTCTGGCTCTCTCTCTCTCTCAAATAAATACACAAAATCTTTAAGAAAACAAATTCTTAATTAAGAAGCTTAAATCCCTATTATTCCCATTATCCAGAGATAACCATTGTGAACTTTTTTTTTTACTGCGAGTGTTGTATATATGTCTGCATATTTTGCTTAGTAAAATTTCTATTTTATATTCTGATTTTTCTCTTAATATTAAATTAAAGGCATTTCCCCAAGTCCTTTCACTATTCTTCAAAAGCATGATTTTAAAGAACAGCTTAATACCCTGCACTGAAAATATACAATTATTTATTTAACTGACCCCATTCATTAGAACAATCTGCTCTGTTGATCTTCCAGCACAACATTCTCTGAATACTTGTCTTGTTCTGAGCAGGCTTCAAAGTGTCTTGTGTTCCTTATCTCCCTTTGCGCTCACAACAGCCTTCTTTTGACCAGAAGGAGAGATCAAGGAATAAAATCAGAAAGGGGCAGTTTCTGTGTGTCAAACCTCTTTATGCCTCTTGACCTATTTATTCCTTCTGTCCTACACTTCCTTGACCTCAACTACCCCCTTTCTGCAGACTACCATCAAATCTCAAGTTGCTATTCCTAATTTCTCTTTGGAATTCTGGGGTTTCACACTTAACTACTTCCTTCCTGGTCTTCTACTCTAGGATGTTCACAAAACACCTTAAACTTGAGATGACCTGAACTACTCTTTTCCCCGACAAACCTGCTCTTCCTTCTTTCCACCCCCAGCTCAGTGAGTGGCCATACAACTCAAGGTACCATCTTTCCTTTTGCATCACCAGTTGCCAAGGCCTGCCCCACCTCTTTTATATTTTCCAAAATTATTTTTTCCCCAGTGACTTCTCAAGTGACTTATTTATTACCTCTCTTCTGGACCATTTTAACAGATTTTTGAGGAACTGTCCTGACTTCCATCCCTTCTAGTGTCAATTCATTTTATCTACATTGTTTTATTAATCTGGCTCCGTTTCGTGTGTACACCTGCACTCATGCTTCATGCCCCCCAGACAAAGTCTAAATCCCTGGGCCCGATATTTAAGATGTACCTTCTGGCAAGACCCACTGTTCTGGCAAAAATGATGTCCACACTCTTGTGCTTTTGCTCTTATTCTTCTTTCTACACGGACTGTTTGTTTACCCATGCTTCCTCTCCTCCACCCTCCCACTTTATTTGTGCTAAGGACACCCGTCTGTCAATATCCATGTTACTGTCACTGCTACACAAATTCTGCCTTACCCTCCCCTTCGGGACAAATCTCTTCCAAAACTGAGACTCAGTAACTCTTTGTCTTCTTTTTTGGACCATATCACCAAAACTGTAGAAGTGTGATGGGAGAAACTCTTGGGTCCCCTACGACAATATGAACTCCTCTAGAGCAGGAATGTGCGTCCTCCATATTGCTGCTCTCTCTGGCACCTGGCACAGTGCCTGGCACGTAAAGAGTGCCCAGTAAATGATTGTCAAGTGTGGGAATGAATGATTCTGTTCACCAGTATAACATATCCATATCATTAACTCCATTTCCTTTCTTTACTTTAACTCTGTAATTTTGGCCCGCTTCACTTTCTGTCCACTTTCATACCTTGCAGATTCCTTGCACCATCCCCTCTCAGGAAGCCCCACTTACAGTAACACTTAAGAAACACCTAAGTAGGGCTGCCTGAATGGCTCAGTAGTTAAACATCTGCCTTTGGCTCAGGTCATGATCCTAGGGGCCTGGGATCAAGCCCCGCATTGCATTGGGCTCCCTGCTCAGCAGGAAGCTGGCTTCTCCTCTCCCACTCCCCCTGCTCTCGCTGTCTCTGTCAAAGAAATAAATAAAATCTTAAAAAAGAAAGGAAGAAAGAGAGGAAGGAAGGAAGGAAGGAAGGTAGGAACAAGAAACACTTTTAGCCCCTTCTTTAGGAACTAATCCCAAACTATTAGCTGACATTTACTTGCCCATCCATTTCCTCTCCCAGGAATTCAGTTCTCCAGCACTATTCAGAGAGGTATATTATATAAGCATGGATGCTTTTGGTTACAATTGACAGAAATCCAACTCAAACTAGCTTGAGCCAAAAGTAGGCCTTTATCTGAAGGATCTGGCTACAGCTAGCAGAACCAGAAGAAGAGTTTCAAAAACCTGCTTGGTATCGGGGGTCTCAGCATTTGGAACTGGGGACTCTGTTGCCATAAAAACACTCTTTCCCTCTTGTTCTTCATCTTGTTTCTAATTAGTTTAGTCTTGGCATGGCTTGGCTTAGCTTTATTCTCTCCAACTAGGAGTGAATACAGACATTAGAGGCAAAGACTGGAGGTAAGAAGAAAGGGGAAGAAAATCCAGGCTGGGGTAAATAAAGATCACCAATCCTCAAGCTCAGGACTTAAATTTTTGCCCAGGTATGGTAACCAACCTAGCTTGTTAGTCTGCTTAAGCCAACCTAAGCCAGTCTTTGTCATTTATAATTAAGAGAGTCCTGACTAATGTAAGTAAATTATTTATCACAGGACTGGCTAATTATTTAGGAGAAATTCGGTAAAATACAGGGACTTAAAAGTGGGATTGAATTGTCCACATCGTTGAAAGGTGTCAACAGAAACTGCAGGTCCTGTTTTAGACCTCCCCCAAATTTGGATGATTCTGTATGCACACTTCAAGGGAAGCATATTCTTTCATCTTTTTTTTTTATTCTTTCATCTTTAAACAACTTTTTATTTAAGAAGAAATTTCAAATTTCAACCCCCTCTCCACTCTCTAAATCTACCACACTCACCAGGTTCTCAGATTTATATACTTGTAACATACCTTACAGATATTCCTTATCTCTTTCCTCATTATCATTCCTTGTTTTGTATAAATTGCTGTTATGTTGAGATTTCTTTCTCCCTTTTATTAAGGCAGTTATCCATTTACCAGTTTTATCTGAATTATCATAGGAAAATTTATTTTCCCTATAAAAATAATTGGCTTATTTAACTGCAGTTTTATTCAGTAGTGCCTAAATTTACAACTGTTCTCCATAAGGTTTTTACTGTGGGGAACTTAACTTCTTTTTATTTAAAAGCTTTTTGGAACAGTGTAATTTTCTTTACCTTTGGCATTTCTAAATTCTTAGGAAATGACCAGTAACCCATCTGTTGCTAGATGCTTTGGAAGCTTCCCACTAGCTATGATGTGATACAATGCTATGCTAAATTAAAATTTATATATTCTTTGATTTTCTTTTTAATGGCTATTAGAAAACTTTTATCTTTGAGTAATGGATTATTGAATATCCAACATGACATCTTTTTATTTTTCTCTGTTCATATTATCTATATTAATCCACTTCTACATGATCAGATGAAAGGAAATTCTGCATCTGAATTTCTAATGGGCTTTGAAATACATTGTTTCTTTGCATGCTCAAATATATATTCAGCATAAAGACAGACCTGTGATTTCAAAAAAATGTTACCTGTATTCCCATGTTTCAAAATTTTACTGGAATCTCTTGGCAATATTTAAATAATCTGTATTATGATGATGTGGTTCCCAATATAAAAACATGAAATAGTCTGAATTTATGGGTTTCATCTTTGAAACGCCAATTCTGAACAAGGACAAATCAAATTGATTTTCTTACTCAAAACCCACATTACTTTCTGTGTTTATTTTCTTTTTAAGAACTAATCTCAACTATAATAAATCCACATATAATAAGATTTTCTTAAAGAGAAAGTTAATTAAATCAGAAGGTAAAAGGAAATCTGTCTTTCTAAAATCAAAGCATATATATTCCATAATACATTTCCTTCTAGATCAGTGGTCTGTGAAGCCTTGTTCCATATTCAGGGTGGTCTCCTGAGTGTCCTGTGAACTAATGCCATGTAGTGGTAATATTTATACTTTGACAACATCTGTATTTGGTCTTTGGCATAAATTAGTAATGCATTCCTTGCTCTCAAAAGTAACTTCACATTTCTTATGAATCTCAGTGACATTTATCTGACAGTGGAAACTGGGAGAAGGTAGTAAATAAAATAGATGGTTTCATGGATTTTTAACAAGTATTTTTATTGTGGTAAAATATACATGGCATGAAATCTGCCATTTTAACCATTTTTACATTATGTAGCAATGTAGCATTAATTGCATTCACAGTGTTGTAGAGCTTTCACCACTGTCTGTTGCCAAAGTTTTTTCATCACCGCAAACAGAAACTTTGTACCCATTAAGCAATAATTTCCCAGTGCCCCCTTTCTTCAGGCCCTGGTACCCTCTAGTTTACATTCTGTCTAATAATCTAATTTGTTTATTTTAGATATCCTGCACAAGTGGAATCATGCAATATTTTCATTTTTATGACTAGATTATTTCCTTTAGCATAATGTTTTCAAGTTCCATCCATGTTGTAGCATGTGTCCGAATTTCATTCATTCTTATGGCTGAATAATATTCCTTTGTAGAAATACCACATTTTGCTTATCCCTTCATCTGTCAACGGACACTTGGATTGTTTCCATCTTTTGACTATTGTGAATAGTGCTGCAGTGCACATTGGCAGGCAAGTATCTACTTGAAACCCTGTTTTCAAGTCTTTTGGGGGCATATATGTAGGAATGAAATTGTTGGGTCATGTAGTTACTCCATATTTAGCTTTTTGAGGAACTCTTTAAAACTGTTTTCCATAGTGACTGCAACACTGTACTCCCCACCAGCAATGTACAAAGGCCCAATTTCTCTGCGTCCTTGCCAACAAGTAATTTGTTTGTTTGTTTATCCATTTGTTCATTAGTTTATTTATAGCCATACCATTAAGTTTGAAATCATATCTCATTGTGGTATTGATTTACATTTCCCTGATGACTAATGATCTTGGACATCTTTTAATGTGTTTATTGGCCATTTGTATATTATCTCTGGAGAAATGTTCCTTCAAGTCCTTTGCCCATTTTTATTTATTTTCTAATTTTTTAAAAAAGATTTTATTTATTTATTTGACAGAGAGAGATCACAAGGAGGCAGAGAGGCAGGCAGAGAGAGTGAGAGGGAAGCAGGCTCCCTGCTGTGCAGAGAGCCCGATGCGGGACTCGATCCCAGGACCCTGAGATCATGACCTGATCCGAAGGCAGAGGCTTAACCCACTGAGCCACCCAGGCGCCCCCTTTGCCCATTTTTAAATTGGTTTGTTTGTTTTTTCTTGTTGAGTTGTAAGAGTTCTGTATATATTCTGGATATGAAATCTCTATCCCGTATGTGATAATCCAAATATTATCTTCCATTCTGTAGTTTGTCTTTTTACTCTCTTGATAGTGTCCATTAATGAAAAAAGTTTTTAATTTAAAGTCCATTTATCTCTCTTTGTTGTTGTTGTTGACTGTGCTTTTGGTATCATGTATAAGAAACTATCCCCAAATCTAAACATGAAGATTTGACCTTATGTTTTCTTCTAAGAATTTTTTTACTTTTGTCTCTTAGATTTAGGTCTTTAATCCATTTTGAGTTAATTTTTGTTATGGTTTAAGGGGCTTCATGTTTTTTTTTTCTTAACCTAATAAAGGGTAGATTTTAAAAATGTTTTTGTAAAAGAGAACCCTTGTACACTGTCGGTGGGATTGTGAATTGGTATAGTCCCTAGAGAAAATGGTATGGTGTTTCCTGAAAAAAATGAAAGTCAGAACTACCATATGATCCAACAATCTCACTTCTGGCTATATAATCTAAAGGAAATGAAATCACTATCTTGAAGAGGTATCTACACTCCCATATCCATTACAGCATTATTCACAATATCTAAGCCATGGAAATGACCTAAGTGTCCAGCGACAAATAAATGGATGAAGAAACACACACGCACACACAAACTGGAAAATAAGCCACAAAAAAGGAAATGTTATCTTTTGCAAGTATATGGATGGACATTGGAGGCATTATACTAAGTGAAACAAACAAACAAACAAATGCTATAGGTTCTCTTCAATGTGGAATCTAAAAATGCTGAACTCATAGAAATAGAGAGCCAAATGGTGGTTGCTAAAGGCTGGGGGGCTGGGAGAAATGGGGAGATGTTGGTCAGAGGGTACAGATTTCCCATTTGGAGGTAAATAAGTTCTGGAGGTCTAATTTGCAGCATGTAGTAAGCAATGAATAGTTATAGTTAACTAATTGTATTATATACTTGAAAGTTGTTAAGAGGAAATCTTAAATGTTCTCAACACACCAAGACAAATGGTAAGTATGTGAGGTAATGGGGTGTTAACTAACCTTATTGTAGTATTATTTCATCATGCATTTGACCCTTGAACAACACAGGGGTTGGGTCACTGACCTGCTGTGCAGTTGGAAATCTGCATATAACTTTTGATTCCCCCAAAACTATTATACTAATAACCTCCTCCTGACCAAGATTCTTCCAGTAACATAAGCAGTTGGTTAACACATAGTTTCTATGTTATACGTATTATATACTGCAATCTTACAATAAAATAAATTAGCAGGAGATAGTTTTAAGCAAAAACCAGTCACCTTGTGTCATAGTTATATCTATTGCACGAAATATAACCAGTGTGAAAGTTTAAAGAGAGAACTCTGGCTTATGGATGAGGAATTTAAAAAATAAGCTATTATTTAGGAGGAAAAGTGCAAGGCAGAAGGGCTGGTCTTACGTAACTGTACATGTTGTTTAGCTGACATGCTTTCAGGAGGTTCTTACTTACCATACCCTATATATCATCCTTTGGCTTGTCAGGAAACCAAACATTAGACACATTTTCTTTTCATTAAAATATTATCAACCCTTGATAGAAATAAATCTTAAAAAAACATATTATCATAGAATTATTAAAACAAATTAGGTCATTTTTAGTCACCCAAGAAAACTTGCATCTATTTTTTAGAAAACCATTGATGTGTACAGAAATTATCAGTTTTTCTATGGGGTAGGGAAACTAGATCTTGTGCCCCAAATTGTTAGCAGCCCGAACTCATTTAATATTCTTCTCAATAAAACCATTGCCATGATCATCCTGGTTTTGCCTATTTGCCTCATATGGTCTCAGTAGCAAAGTGGAGGCAGGGATGGAATACTTCCAAGAAAGGTTAGTAAAGCAGGTTTTTATTCTGGCTGCACATTAGAATCACCTGGAGTGTTAAACACATGCACACACACATATGTATGTATATGTATGTATATATATAACCATTTTTGTGAATGTATTGATTAAATATGTATCTTACATATGCTGATCATATATATATAGGTCATACATGTACACACACTGATTTATATACAAACACAATGCATATTCAGAGATTATATATATATATATATCCACACACACTGATTTTATATTTACATATATATGTGTATGTGTATAAACACACACACACACTTTAAATAGATTGGGATAGATACTGAATATATCATGCTTGGGCCCTACCTTCAGTGATTCTGATTAACTTTATTCGAGTGCAGCTCAGAGGGGAGATAGTTTGAAAAGCTCCCTGGGTGGTTCTAATGTGCAGCCAGGGCTGAGAACCATTGTGCCAGATGAAAGGTAACAACAGGAAAGAGTAATAACAAATACTAAGAGTACTATGAAGCCATATAGCTGGTGTCTAAAACATGGCCTGCTCTTCAAATCTTGCAGACCACTCTAACTCTTTCTCAAAGTGTCAATAATCATTCTAGCGTATACCAGGAAGAAGGCCATGCCTAGAAACTCTCCCTCTTTAAAATCGGGCAGGAGAGCTCTGTCCACCTCCAAACTTTCAGTTTCTTGTCTGAGGACCTGCCTTTTTCATAATGATTGACACTGGAATGTTTAACCCTTTTAGAGAAGAACTAATCAAAACCATTACCCATCACAGAAAGATCATTATCTGTAGCTTTATATCTTCCCTGTCCCATTTCTGCTTAACAAGAGGTACTAAAGGCCTTCAGTCTGTAGGCTCAAGCCAAAATTATTCCTGAACTGAGCCTAATCGAGCTTGGTGATATATTGGGAAGTCTACGCTCTCCAGGGAGTTAGGGCTTACAGTGAGTTTTACCGACATCAGTTGACAACTGTTCTTTACCCATCAAGCTGCGTGTCCTGAACAATATCAGTCCAAGTATGGCTTTTTATATACTGGGATTCAGCTGGTGGGCATCCTTTTTAAAGGACTAATCCCGGAGCCTGGAGTTTATTAATCCCCACAGCCCTGGCCTATATGACCGGATGAACTTTCCCCCATTCCTTTCACTGCTTGCCTGAGGTACATGTCCCGGGACACCACCTTGCTGAAACTTCTGGACCATTTTAGCTTTCCACACATCAGTCCAAATTATTTCATGAGACTTCCTAGTAAGGTGTTTGACTTTCTGTCCCATTAACAAACAATAAACCCTCCAACCACCCTCCCCCGCACCCTAACAGGATCCAGGACACCAGAACATGAATGAGATGAATGAGTCTCTCTGCCCATGTCAAGGAAGGGCAGCTTCTGGAATGAACTGGATTCCTCTGATTTGGCAGATGGAGGCTTCACAGTATTGATGTAAGGGTCATAGGATGATTCTGTACATTAACTTGGTGAATACTGGGTAAACTATGCATGTCACACCTGTAACTGTTTGGGAGAAACATAAGCTATCATTGGCATTGATAGTAGGAGCTGGAGTCAAGAGATATTGGACATCCAGGGAGGGTGAAGGAAAATAAGAGCTTCTTGAAAGGGAAGTACAAGTCAGCATTGAACTTGGCCATTTTTCTGTTTCTAATGGGTAGGGAACTCATGCTGGGGATGTGGGGGCAGGTTGCAGAGAGAAGCCTCAAGAATTATGTCTGCAGTGAGAGACAAACCTGAATGAGAAGGAGCTAATTACATTTTCCATGCTTTTGGCAAAACTCACTGTGAGGCCTTGGTCAAGGTCTCCTGCAACTGCTTTTGTCTGCATGAATCATGGCAGGAAGTTTGAGTAGATAGCATATTTATGTCAGTACATAAGGACTACATTAATAGATACTAAGTAAGTGGGCATATACTTCCCCATCGTAGCTGTGACTTTCCGCAGGCGGATTCACTCAGACACACCTCTTTCTTTTGTAATGAAGAACATTCTTTAAAAGACAGAGAAAACCAGGGTGCCTAGGTGGCTCAGTGGGTTAAGCATCCATCTCTTGATCAGGTCATGATCTCAGGGTTGTGAGATCAAGCCCCACATGGAGCTCCATGCAGAGTGTGGATCCTGCTTAAGATTCTCTCTCCTCCTCTTCCCCTTCCACTGCTTCTCCCCTTCTCTTAAAAAAAATAAAAGAGAGAGTGAGAGAGAGAAACCCCATGCATTAAGGCCAAGCACTGTCATCACATAAAAGGCATTAAGGTGGGTGTTCTGTCAGGATCAACAGGAGAAACAGCTGCTATGCGTGACTGAGTAAGGCAGTTACACCTACTCCTGTGGGACCTGGCAGGGCTGTTGAGGGTGTTGGGCCCAAAGTTGTTGTAAACAGGTTAACCAGACCATCAGGAAGGAAAGACAGACATGGACAAGAGCAAGGACAATCTGAGATCTGTGAGGTTAGATGGAAACCTATTTCCATCTCTAACTCCAACCTTTTTTTTTTCCTTTAAGATTTTATTTATTTATTAGATAGAGAGAGCACACAAGCAGGGGGAAAGAATAGAGGGAGAGGGAGAAGCAAACACCTCACCGAGCAGAGAGCCCAACATGGGGCTCCATCTCAGGACTGAAGGCAGACTGAAGGCAGACACTTAACCGACTGAGACACCTAGGTGCCCCTGTTTCCAGTTTTGATGGGACTTAATCAACTTCTATAGATATTAATATATATAACAATATATATAATAATTAATTACATATTATCTATTACCTATATATAATTATCTATAATCTATAATTATCTATTAATATAGATAATATATATATAATATATAATAATTTTTAGTAACATAAACTTTCATTTCACCTGGATAATACTTAGGATTGGGATTAGCATGGTAAGTTTTTGATTACATTTGTAAGATATTCCAACACGCGGTGATAAGCCTGGGATAGGCTTTGTGGGCTCTTTATCTCTTGGTAAGGAAGGCTTACAGGCCAACCAGAGGCCTTGTGTGATTCAGTGGCGGGGAGGGGCAAAAGACTGCACACCCGAGACTCTTTCCCAATAGCAGTGTACTTGGCAGGGACATTTGTGAACAGTAAGAGGCTGACATGTTCTTTGTTATCTGCCACACTGCCAGCAATTTTCTGGATGGAGGCTACTCTATTTGCTTGGGTCACAGAGTGAAGACAACATGCAGCAGAGCACAGCTGCCCCCCAATGGACATGAAATGAGAGCAAGACATAAACCTTTGTCAGTTAATCCCTTGAAATGAGGAAGTGGGCAAATTCGAGTGCTATGCCTACAATGGACAGAACCTGGTGATGGATCAGACATGAGGTAGAAAATGGTGCCACGGATGACTTCCAAGTCATGGTTTGCATAACTTGATAGGGGCTGGAGAAATTCACTGTGGTCAGAGGGGTTGCAGAGGGTGCAGGGGTCTGATAATCGGTAATGTCGTGGTCTGCTGGTAGCCATCGAACTGTAAAAGCAGATGAGCCAGGAGCTCGGAATAAACATTTGCTTCAGCCACACCAACCAGACTTGAGAACCTGGAAACTCCACAGACCCAGTGCATTGGCAGTGGACTGATTGCAGGAAATGGGTAAGGCAGGCAAAGAAACTCGATCTTGGGTAGATATGGTGTAAGGCAACTGTGTTGGTCTGAGCAGGCCAGTGGGGTACGACACAGGATATCTCTCCTGTGGCTGGATAATGCTGGAAATATCAGCTTGGGTTCAGGCAAAAATGGTCCCAGGCTGCAGCAAGGGACACAGCAGATGGAAAGAGCTGTGGGCCTGAGGTTCAGAGACAATATTCAAGTCCCTAGATAGTTTGGTAAAATCATGGTCCCCTGTCTTTGTGGTTCTAAGTGACAAAGAAGGATAACAAAGTAGGGATTTAGGCAACGAGGAACATGACACCACTGTTATCTCTTCCATAGGAAGCTTGAGAGATCTTTTTAGAACAGAATGGATCATATCACTCAAGTGCTTAAAATATATCAATGGATTCTCTTTACTCTAAGCTTAAAGACAACCTCCATACCTGCTTACAGAGTCCTTTGTGCTCTGACCTTTGCCTTCCTCTCCAGTCTCACCCTGTACCATGTTCCCCTCATGCTTTGAACTATAGCCACAGTGAAGTTTGTTTATTCCTTCAAACTCCCCATATTCCCATAGGGCCTCTACATGTGATATTCTCTGTGCTAGAGATGGTCTTCTTTTTCTGCTTCATCTGGTCAGCTTCTACTCAACCTTAAGCTTTGACCTCAATTTTTATTTTCCTTAGGGAGTCTTCTCTTATTGCTCTAATAGGTCAAGTTCCTTTATTATGTATTCCCCTGGCCCTAATCAAAGCTATACTTTTAATTTATTAGTAGTTCTTTAACTAATATCTGTCTCCACACAATACTGTATGATCTAAGGCAAAAGTCAACATGTTCTTTTTCTGTAAAAGGCCAAATAGTAAATATTTTAGACTCTGTGGGCCCAAATTGTCACAACTACCCAACCCTGCTATTGTAGTGCAAAAACCACAGCCAAAATGTGAGTAAATGAATGTGGCTATGTTTCAATAAAACTTTATTAACAAAAATAGGTGGTGAGCTCTATTTTGTCCACAGCTCTGAGAATCTAGAACATTCAACATTGTCTGTTTTGCTCACCATTTTATCCTCAGTCCCTAGCACATTGCTTTGTTCACAGCAGGTACCAATAAATAGTTGCTGAATGAGTGAATGCTGAATGAATTCCATTCATTGCCATACAAATAGACTTTGGCCATTGTGTCTTTTCCATATTTATATCCTACCAGAAATACCTTCTCCCAAATCCAAATTGGATTTTGTTTCTCAAGGCTCTTCTTTTTTTACCACTTTTTTCATAAAGCTGCCCATGATTACTTCAGTTTCCAGTGCTGGAACTTTTTTATACCTGTAACTTGACCAAACACACTTAAAATAAGAATTTACAGTTTAACAAGCTCTTTCCCAAGTTTGGCACTTTGGGCCAAAGTTCCTTGAGTCCTGATTGCATCTGAGAAGTGAGAGAGGGTAAAAATAGTGAGAACCAAACACAAGCAATAAGTTGACAAATAATCTTACTGTATATGTGTCAGTAAGAATGCTTTATTCTGGTATTTGTACTGGGGTAAGATGTGAGTCCACAATGTAGAGGATGAAGATGACATTACTGAGGAGACAGCACCTAAGACAGCTTCTTTAAAAAAAAAAAAATCCACATATTACTTACAGTTGGTTTAGGATAACACCAAGAACTTACTTTGGTTCCCCCTACCCCCAACTTTCATTATGAAAATTTTTAAACATAAAGGAAGTTTAAAAAAAACAACTCAAGGAACATCTGAATACCACCATTTGAATAAAACAATTGATAACATTTTGCTATACTTGTTTTATCTTCTCTTTATATATTTTCTGATCCATTTGGAAGTAAGTTACAGATATCAAGCATTCCATCTTAAGTAATTCATGTGCATCTTTTAAAAGTAGGGGCATTCTATGGCATAACCATTTACCATTAGCAACACTTTCTACTGTGATCTAATATCCAGGCCATATACAAACTCTCCAGTTATCCCCAAACTGTCTTTTATAGTTGTATTCTTTAAAAACATGATCCAACCCACTTGGCTATTAAGTGAGTCTGACCCCGTAAAGCAAAATAAGAGTTCTTGAATATAAAATATATAAAAAGTCCAAAGCAGAAGAAGCAGGTGCAAAAACACAGGGCGTATTTTGGGGAAATAGCGGAGCAATATTCTGTGTCCCAACAGCACACAGAATTGATGGGACATGACTTTGAAGGAGTCTAAAGAACCAGATCATGAATGATCTTGAGTATTACTCAGAGGAGCTTTGAATTCACTTTCTGTTGAGGTGTCCTTTATAATGGACAATGTCAGGACTGAATACTCACCTGGAGGAGCAACCTCACCAGCCTGGTATTCATTAGCACTAATCTCCTTTTCTCCCATCTTCTTTCACTATAACATTTTAGACTGTTGTATTTTTTAAACTAGTCCTCTCCAACTATTGGCTTATAGCTGACTGCATTCAAGTCTTTCCCACAGGATAGGAGTTTAGTAGGGATAGGGTAGGGATAGGTAGTAGATAGGATAGGGACAGCTGAGCATATTCTTCCACAAAGGAACGGACTTACCTCCTCAAAGAGCATCCTGTGGGGACGCCTGGGTGGCTCAGTTGGTTAAGCGGCTGCCTTCGGCTCAGGTCATGATCCCAGCGTCCTGGGATCAAGTCCCACATCGGGCTCCTTGCTCTGCAGGGAGCCTGCTTCTCCCTCTGCTTCTGCCTGCCTCTCTGTCTGCCTGTTCTTGCTCTCTCATGCTCTCTCTCTCTGACAAAATAAATAAAATCTTAAAAAAAAAAAAAGAGCATCCTGTGAGTCCTAGGCAGCTGAAGGCCACCAGGGAACTTGACCCTTTTCTCTGCCCTCGGGAAGGCTGTCCTAGATGTTCTGTCACCACTTCTCTGAGGCTGGAACCTAGGCTGTGCGGGTCATTTATGTAGATGAGTAGTTGCCTTTTCTGATGTAAAAGTGGAAGTTCTTTGAACTAGTTACAATTAGATTACCATTGATGTGAAAACCACATAGAATTCAGCATCTTTTTCTTTTTTATTTATAGTTGAGGACTTAAAGGCCAAAGAGATGGTAAATTACTTGTTTAGGGTCACAGTACAAGCAGTGCTGACCAACTCCCCTCCGGTGGGCACACGGCCATGTGTCAGTCCCTGAGTTCTGGGCTTCACATAGTTTCTCTCTGATGGGGTCACCTGATGAACTCACCTGGCATCAGACTGCAGGGAAACTGGTCGTTGCCTTATTTCTCTATATCAGCTTTGACTTTCCTCACGGTCCCCTAGCCCTTGAAGAGCTATGGCAGTGTCCACTCGCTAATTACTATTTCAGTCTTTCTCAGATTAACCATTTCCTTTCAGTTTACTCACTCAGGATATTCAAAGTATAACTTCTAACTATAATGCCTTTGGGTAAAAGCTTAGACTCTTCTTGGATTTCCTTCTTCTGCTTCTCTTTTCCCAAGGATGGCTTCTGAACATTTGGGTGCAACAAAGAAAAAGGACCTTTGGGTCCACACTGTCCGAGGTTGGGTTTCTCAGAAGTAGACCTCGAGATGAGGATTCTTTAAAGAAGTCCTCCTAAGTAGTGTCTGGTGAGAATACTCAGGGGCCTTCTAGAGCGACAGAAAAGTCCTTTATGTTGATCTAGGTAGTTGTTTCACTGGTATGTTCATCATTAGAAAATTTATCTAATTGTACACCTCTTTGTGAACTCTTATATAAGTATGTTATATTTTAAAAAGGCTATTTTTTTCTGAATATACATAAAGAAGCAAGCAATTTATGGATATAGGGTATATGGACATGGATCCTATGGTTGTAGTATATGGATATAGGACATCCAATTTTTTAAACATTTTGTGCTACAACAGTATCTTTAAAAAATAATAGCTTTGTTGACACATAATTCATACAATATAAAATTTACTTTTAACATGTACAATTCAGTGTTTTTTTCATATATTCACAATTGTTTAGACATTATCATTATTTAATCTTGAAAAATTTTGTCATACCCCCAAAGAAACCCTATACCCGTTAGTATTCATAACCCACTCCTTCCTTCCCCCAGTCCTGGCAACCACTAAACTACTTCTATCTCTACGGATTTGCCTATTTTTGACATTTCACATAAATGTAATCGTATAACATGTGGTCATTTGTGACAGCCATCTTTCACTTAGGGTGATGTTTTTAAGGCTCATCCACGTTATAGCATGTATTAGAAGGTCATCATTTTTTATTGCTAAATAATATTCCATTATATACACATTATACATTTCATTTATCTATTCTTTTTTTTTAAAAGATTTTGTTTATTTATTTGACAGACAGAGATCACAAGTAGGCAGAGAGGCAGGCAGAGAGAGAGGAAGGGAAGCAGGCTCCCTGCTGAACAGAGAGCCTGATGCGGGGGTTTGATCCCAGAACACTGAGATCATGACCTGAGGCGAAGGCAGAGGCCTCAACCCACTGAGCCACCCGGACACCCCTCATTTATCTATTCTTCAGTTGGCGTACACTTGGGTTGTTTCTGGGTTTTTTTTTTTTTTTTGCTATTATGAATAATGCTGCTATGAACATTCACATACATGTTTTTATGTGGATATTTATATATATGTAACCCAATAGAAACTTAAACACATTACAAGGCAGTCTTTCAATTTCATATCAAAGAGTAAAATCAAGACAGTAATTATAGACTATTTAGAAATACATGACTATTATATTACCCTTATATTGAAACTCACAATGATACATCAAAACTGCACTCAGAGGAAAATTCATAGACTTAAGTATTATATGGAAAAGAATAAAAGTACATGAATTTAGCATTTATCTCAGGAAACTCAAAAAGAACAAGAGCAACTGTAACAAACCAGAGAAACCAATAAGAGAGGAGAAGGAGGAGCCAGCCAAGGAATGGTGAAATTTCAGGCAAAGTCAGGTGGATGGTAGCTTCAACCTGATCCTGCAGAGGAACTCTGTAATCTTAAATTATTTCTCAAAGTATTCCCAACTTGGGGACTTAAGGTGAAGAGATTGGGCTTTCCTATTTCCATCACACATCCCCTGCCCGCATGAATCATTGCCTAAGGTCTATTCCCATGACACTTCTCACTCTAGGTAGCAGGTGGATAAAGCTGTCCCAGGAGTCTGATGGCATCCCTCCAAAGAAGAGTGTCAGGTGCAGGCATTAGAGGCAAAAGCACACTTGAAGTGTATGTGGGTGGGTGTTGGTGCACACAGAACTTGTAAAGGGATACAAGAGGGTCTGGGCAGAGCACTGACAGTGTCTATCTCATGGTGTCTTCTGGCTCATCTGACCTTTGTAAAATTGTCCTTTGTCTACGTGGTTGCATCTTACCATGTAGGACAAGAAAATAGACTAAATTACACAAACTGATAAAGGGGTAGCACATAAAACCTAGAGTAGTTTCCTGGCTTGGTCAGGACCTGGAGTTCTCCGACACATGACCATCCACTGTATAACCTATGCATCCATAGGCATACCTATTTATTTGACCTTGCCCCGGTTCACATTGGCACACCCTCCCCTGGTCATGGCTTTGGCTGTTTACCACATGGTCTCTGTTGTGTAGTGACCTTGTCCCCTGCCATGGTGAATACCGGAAAGCCCTTTGGCTTTCATCTCAGTTTCTTTTCTATCTTCTCTTGGGGCCATGGGAGAACTTTCGAGTTCTTGCCACACCTTAGACTCAGAAAAAAATCAACTCCGGCTCTTACTTTGGCTAACCATGCTCTTGTTTGACTTTAATGGGGCTGTCCCTGAAGTTGGAGTCAAGACAGCCTATGAAGGACTGTTTTCCCATGCCTTCACCCTGCATTTGGAAAAATACCCTCTAGTCTTCATTTCCTTCAACTCTCAAAACATTCTATTTCCACACTTGATCTTAGCCAAAAGGCCAATAATCAATACAAAATGTTATTTCCAGAAGAGATCACCTCCTTCCTCTTTGGTTTCTCACTTCCTTAAATCCCTTTGTATAGGAAGCAGCAAGTGTTGGGTTTTCCAGTTCCTATAAGTTATATCTTCTTTACGTAGAACATCCTCTTTACCCTATGGCCTTGGCTGAATGTGGATGGAATACTTATCTTCACTGTGAAGACACGGGGAGACTGTAAGAGTCAGCTTCTTCTCGATAAGTTAAAAGGGGAGATAAAGGATTTTAGAAATTCCTATTGTTTTGATAAAGCCCAGCTTTTAAGTTTAGCTGCATATTTGAAAATTCTATTTCTCAAGTCAGAGGCCAAACTATAGCTTTCTTTTTCTTTGCATTCCTGTTTAACAATCCCAATTTCCCCCAAGGCAGATGAATGCCTCAGGCTGCCTAGAGAGAGCTGTCTCTAGCAGAAAGTGTAGAAAAAAACATGTTAATGTTATTATTAGAGCAGTACAGTTCTGACCCAATATTCTGACTCACTACTTGAAGGTTGGTATCAGGTTTTAGATTCCATCTAAAAATACTATTTGGTTAGAAGACAAAGTGCCTGAGGCCAATATCTGCTCCTATCAGCAAGTCAATGATGCATGTGCAATCTACCTACTCAATATTCCACTCAGGATGTGGTGCCCAAAATTGTAAAAGGCAAATGATCACAAAAATTATCATTCCTTGTAGTAGACTATTATTTTTTCACAATAGACTATAATTTCAGAAAATGGCATAACTTTCTAGTTAGTGGGCTCTTTAGTCACCAAACCAAATAGTCTTCTATTGATTGTTCCTTTTGTCTCAGACTTTAATAGGGCTTTGCATGGTACTGTAACCACCATAGTCTTTCCTTAAAATATTGGCTTTTTGTTTGTTATAGATATTTTTGTGTTAATATTGACTTTAAAAAATTATACATTAAAATATTACATGTCCTGATTGCTGAGTTTTGGGTACTTCCATAAACTTTGCTCTTGGGGCAAAGACCTCACTGGCTTCACCCCAGGTCCAGCGCTCTTGTTCTCAAGATCCAACTCCACAAAGCCTTCTCTTATGTCACTAAAGGCATTCAATATTTTCTTTGAATTAGTATCTCACTTTTTATTACTATTCTCATGACCTTACGACTAGAATCCTCTATGTACATGTCTTTTATCCCCTCTCTTTCCTTCAACTGTAAGCCACTTGGGTTGGAATCCCATGTGATTCACCTTCGCCTCTTTTTAACATCTAAAGTACCTTGTATAAATAAAGGTTTTAGGAACAAAGCACATTCTTTTTCATAAGGAAAGAAAATGTAAAATACGTTCTAGCAAAATTTATATCAGAATGGTTACAGCTTTTTTAAAAAACGAGGGGGCTTGAATAACTTTTAGGCTATCCTGGAAATTTACTTATATTGAACATCTTATTCTTATAGAATGCAGTATAGGTGAATTATCACTGTATTTCACTAAATTTCTGTCCCCTTACCATGCTATGACTGATAGTATTCAGAACGGTGGTAGAGAAATACACTGAGAAGAGGGATAAAAACCTGAAATTAAATGTTTGCCCTTGATAATCTACAAAAAGGATAATCCACATGCAGACGCCCAGGAGTTGATGGTACAATTTATCTTTAAGCAATTTGATACAATGTTGCCACAGGACATGACACAGTAATTTATTTCTAAAATGTTAGATTCTGTTAGTATTTTCAGATCAAACTTTGTTTTCTTCTTGACATAATTGATTACTGCTTTCATTGGGATTTATTTTAAAGTAATTCTGAACTGAAAAACTGCAAGGAAAGTAGAAACTGCACATTTCTCTATTAGGGCAGCTGTGTCTAGAACAGCACAGCAGAATTCTTTTTTTTGCTATTTGATTTCTCTATCTCTTTATTGCTCTATTCATTGTAGAAAGAACTGCAGGTCACACATCAGTCTTTTGAATGAAGATTACTTAGACACACAGACTGAAAACATCCCATCATCAGCAGTAGTGATTTCTTACATGAAACACAGAAATTTGAGGATACTTTGAATGAATTATGCTTTTTTAGGCTACTTTACTTCCACCACACGACCAAATCCTTTGTTGTCTTTCCCCACATACATCAGTTAGCTATTGCTGTATAACAAACAACTTCAAATTTTAGTAGTTTTAAACAACAGTCATGTATTATTTCTAAGGAATTTATGGGTTGAAAGTGAGGTTCTGCTGATCTGGAAGAGGCTTGGGTAGACTTGAGTAGCTCTCTCCTAGGTCTGTGGTCAGTTGGTGGGTCAGCTAAGGGTAGCTGGTCTAGGACTCCTCAAGATGGGAGCTTATCTTTGTCCCACAGTGTATGTGATTCTGTAGCAGGTGATCCTGGGCTTGTTACCATTGGCAATAGTATAGTTTCAAGACAACAAGAACAAAAACGTGCAATCTTCTTCAAGTTTAGGTTTGATACTCTCATACCGTTACTTCAGATGCTTTCTCTTGGCCAAAGCAAGACTTAACACAGTCTCAAAATCCCTGGGACGAGCTTTTATGTCACACTGCATGAGGTATGTATACAGGGACGGGAATAATTGGGGTGGGCCATTTTTAGAATCAATCTATCACACAGCGTGCAATGCTCTCTTAAGATGCTATGTAACTTATTTCTCAAAATATTTGACATGTATGCAAATATTTTTGCATAATAAATAAAAATTTAAGATTAGCTGTGGCTTGCAGAATTCTAAAATGGCCCTGAAGATTCTTGTCCCTTGGTGTACATAACCTGTAATCCTCTTCCTTTCAGTATGAGCAGGATCTGTGAATATAATGGGGTAGTTATTCCCTCGATTAAGTTATTTTACATGGCAAAAGTGATTCCTTGATTATGTGATATTTTCTAAGACTGTTTTTGCAGAATGGAAAATTTCTCCTCCAGTTTTGAAGAAGTAAGCTGCCACGGGGTGAGAATGTCTGAGAGGACCAGATAGCAAGGAACTAGGAGGACTTCCATGGGGCTTAGATGGAGCCTGACTAACAGCCAGCAATGCGGTGGCACAAAACTAAATTCTACATCTGCACAAAACTAAATTCTGCCAACAGCTATGTGATCTTGAGCTCCACAAAGGAATGCAGTCCAGCCACCACCTACCTTGCAGCTTTGTGAGACCCTGAATAGAAGAACCAGCTCTGCCCAACTCTTAACATACAGAAGCAGAGATGGTAAATGTGTATTACTTTAAACTACTAAATTTGTGGTATTTTGGGATGCATCAGTAGAAAACTAGCATATCAGTTGGGAAATCCAATTAAGACTTTAAGAGCAAGACAAAAATAGAAAGTAAGGACAAAGTTTTATAGATAGGGTTTTGGACATTTATTAAGTTCAAACACAGATTTAATTTTGAAATTCTTGGTGACCAAAATCAAGGGAAAATATGTGCTTTTATAACTATTTTTTTAAGGCTTTCCAGTATATTTACCGTTAGATTCTGTAGTATTGTATATTTTCTTTTTTTTTTAAATTTCTTTTCAGCGTAACAGAATTCATAGTTTTACACCACACCCAGTGCTCCATGCAATGCATGCCCTCCACAATACCCACCACCAGGCTCCCCCAACCTCCTACCCCCGCCCCTTCAAAACCCTCAGGTTATTTTTCAGAGTCCATAGTCTCTCATGGTTCATCTCCCCCCCCAATTTCCCTCAACTCCCTTCTCCTCTCCATCTCCCCATGTCCTCGGTGTTATTTGTTATGCTCCGCAAATAAGTGAAAACATATGATAATTGACTCTCTCTGCTTGACTTATTTCACTCAGCATAATCTCTTCCAGTCCCGTCCATGTTGCTACAAAAGTCGGGTATTCATCCTTTCTGATGGAGGCATAATACTCCATAGTGTATATGGATCACATCTTCTTTATCCATTCGTCTGTTGAAGGGCATCTTGGTTCTTTCCACAGTTTGGCGACCGTGGCCATTGCTGCTATAAACATTGGGGTACAGATGGCCCTTCTTTTCACCACATCTCTATCTTTGGGGTAAATACCCAGTAGCGCAATTGCAGGGTCATAGGGAAGCTCTATTTTTAACTTCTTGAGGAACCTCCACACTGTTCTCCAGAGTGGCTGCACCAACTTGCATTCCCACCAACAGTGTAAGAGGGTTC
>PISX010010607.1:0-69497 GCA_004024625.1 Mellivora capensis
TGAAACAGTCATCAAAAATCTCCAGACAAACAAAAGCCCAGGGCCAGACGGCTTCCCAGGGGAATTCTACCAAATATTTAAAGAAGAATTAATTCCTATTCTCCTGAAACTGTTCCAAAAAATAGAAATGGAAGGAAAACTTCCAAACTCATTTTATGAGGCCAGCATCACCTTGATCCCAAAACCAGACAAGGATCCCCTCAAAAAAGAGAATTACAGACCAATATCCTTGATGAACACAGATGTGAAAATTCTCACCCAAATACTAGCCAATAGGATTCAACAGTACATTAAAAGGATTATTCACCATGACCAAGTGGTATTTATTCCAGGGCTACAAGGTTGGTTCAACATCCGCAAATCAATCAATGTGATATAACACATTAATAAAAGAAAGAACAAGAACCACATGATACTCTCAATAGATGCTGAGAAAGCATTTGACAAAGTACAGCATCCCTTCCTGATCAAAACTCTTCAAAGTGTAGGGATAGAGGGCACATACCTCAATATTATCAAAGCCATCTATGAAAAACCCTCCACAAATATCATTCTCAATGGAGAAAAACTGAAAGCTTTTCCACTAAGGTCAGGAACATGGCATGGATGTCCATTATCACCACTGCTATTCAACATAGTACTAGCAGTCCTAGCCTCAGCAATCAGACAACAAAAAGAAATTAAAGGCATCCAAATCGGCAAAGAAGAAGTCAAACTCTCACTCTTTGCAGATGATATGATACTCTATGTGGAAAACCCAAAAGACTCCACTCCAAAACTGCTAGAACTTGGACAGGAATTTAGTAAAGTGTCAGGATGTACTGTCCACTTTCTGCTCTTATACTCTTTCAGTTCTGGTCCCATCTCCATATACAGCCTGGCTTCCCTTGCCATGTCTTTTGGTGGGATACATCTTCCAAATGGAAGTCATTCTCTTTTATTTTTGTCTACTTGTAGATGATGTCAGACTTCTGAACCCCAAACTGTGCTTGAACTGCTGGAATCAACTTATTTTAAAACAGAGTACTTTCCAGAAAAGTTTTGGGGGTTTCCCCCCCTAAAAAGACTCAACTGTTGGGGCTGAGAATATTTGCTTATTTATTATACCTTCCCCTTTTTATTCCCTTTTCTTCAGGGCATGTAGCAAGATTATATCTCTAAGTCCTCTTTGCAATGAACGATGATCTAGGAACTGAATCTGGCATGGAGAATATAGGCAAAAATAGCTAATAAACCACAGTATCAGCAATGTTAACATATTTTTCTCATCCTTCATATCTCTCTCTTTCCTACTCTGCTGGCCTGATACAGTGGACCTATTTGAGGAACCCAAATCTCTTGAGGACAGGGTCCCTACCAGAAAGAATAAACAGTGTTCCCTGCTAACTTGAATTGTATTGAAAAAATGAAAACTAAATAAATCCCTCAGTATTAAGTCACAGAGATTTTAGGGTTATTCAAACGATGATTTCTCTTTGAATAAGATTATCTGAGCACAATTTGACCAGCTGCTTCCAGCTAGACCTACAGTCACTGGTAGACCTTGTATAACTTACTTAACATGCCTGAACCTCAGTTTCCTTATCTGCAAAAGTAAGAAGAAATAAAGCAAAAATGATATTTTAACTTTCAGCTTATGATGATGATATGGAATGGATATCTGTGTCCTCTCAAAATTCTTTATGTTTAAGCCCTAACCCCCAACATAATGGAATTTAAAGATGGGGTCTTTGGAAAGAAATTAGTCATGAGGATGCATGCTTCTTATGGGATTAATGGCCTTAAAAGAAGAAAAGATACCAGAGCTCATTCTGTCTCTGCCATGTGAGGACACTGAAGGAAGGCAGTCATCCGCAAGATAGGAAGAGGGTCCTCACAAGGAAATAAATCAGCTAGCACCTTGATCTTGGATTTCCCAGCTTTCAGAACTGTGAAAATATCTGTTATTTTAAAGTACCTAGTTTATGTTTTTTTGTTATGGTAGCTAGAGTTAAGACAGGTGATAATTAAATAATATGCCACTACTAAAAATGTCTAGCCAAGGCCTGGGACACAATAGATTATCAAATAATGTTAGGTTTTTTCATCAATTCTGCCTTCCTGGGTAAATATTCCAAACCAAATATTTATTTTACATTTCCCTGGAACAAGAGTCAAGAGTATTCACACTTATTTTCTCTTTAAAAATTACTGTTTGCCTCAACAAATAATTCATACTCTAGTGATTATATTTCTATCTTATTCCTTGCCACTGCCCTATTACTTTTTAATTTTAAAACAGACTCAGTAGTAAAATTAACAGAAGAAATTGAAAATCTCTTTCAACAAACCACTCATGAATAATAAAAGTGTTTTATAGTCAGCATTGTAATTTTTATCAAGAAAAGGCCATTTTATTAACTATGCTACATTATCTCCCACTTTTTTTTTCTTTACCTACTAGGACAAGGTAGGATGATGGCTGCTAGTACCTAGCTTGTCTTGATCTACCTCAATTATTGAAAAGGGGTTGGTCTAGAGGGTAGATAGGTAGATTATATATTTGGCTAAGTATAATGTTTGTATTTTAACTATATTGTTATTGTCCCTATGTTTTTTATTCCACTGAACTGTGAGCAACTTGCAAATTGGCAGTATTCTATCAGTTTGTTAAATGGATAGATAGGTAGATAGATAGATAGATAGATAGATAGATAATATAAATTAATACTTTGTTCTTCTGATTCCCATGTAACTCCATTGTTAAAAATGTTGATGGGCTTTATTTTTTAGGACAAATTTACAGAAAATTTGTGAAGATAGTACACAGAGGTCCCCAGACCCCATATTGGTTAATTCTACTATTGATAGATGTTGGGTAATTGTGGTATACTTGTCACTATTATTAAACTAATGATGATACATTGTTATGCACTAAACCCCACTTTATTCAAAGTTCCTTTGTTTTTCCACTGTCTTTTTTTGTATTCAAGTATCCTATCAAGGATGTCACATTACATTTAGTCACCACGTCTCCTTAGATTCCTCTGCACTGATAGTTTCTGGGAATTATTTTGTTTTTTATGATCTTGAGAGTTTTGGGTAGTGGGATTAGTTTGATGCTTTTCCTATGATTAGACAGGCATTGTGGATTATCAGGAGGAAGAGGATAAAGTACCCTTTAATCACATGAAAAGGATGCATACTAACAATATGAAGTATTACAATTAATGTTGAACTTGGTCACATGGCTTGGGTAGTTTTTATTAGGTTTTCCTACTGAAAATTTACACTTTCATCTCCCGTTCCATACTCTGCTTTTGGGAAGGAAGTCACTATGTATAGCACGCATTTAAGGACTGGGAAATTAGTTTCCACCTACTTCAGGACACAGCAGAGTGTCTATATAAATTATATCTCTTCATGGGAGATTTATCTTTTTGTCTTATCTATTTATAGTTAATTATTATTCAATTACTTATTTACATAAGTATTGAATAATGGACATTTATTTTATATTTCAGATTTAATCCAAATCTAACTTATTTGTTTTACTTTTCAAATTATTCTAGCCTTGACCATTGAGTCCTTTTTCAGTTGGATCCTGAGATGTTTTATTAAACCTCTCATCATGGGGCACCTGGATGGCTCAGTGGGTTAAAGCCTCTGCCTTTGGCTCAGGTTGTGATCCCAGGGTCCTGGGATTGAGCCCCGTGTCGGGCTCTCTGCTCTGCGGGAGCCTGCTTTCCCCTCTCTCTGCCTGCCTCTCTGCCTACTTGTGATCTCTCTCTCTGTCATAGAAATAAATGACATCTTTAAACCACTCATCATTGTGTTTTAAGTATACCCTTACTTCTGGTAGTTCAAGATGCTACAGGTTCATTTTATATTTCCTGTTCCAACCTAGAACAAGCAGTTTCTCCAGGAATAGCTTGTTCCTTTTATTGGACAATGGTACTTAAAACCAAGATCAAGGTGGTAGGTATGCTCATTGTTACTAGCATGTTATTACTTCTAGGCTTTCTAACTTGAAAGGATAAGCCAATGTATGTGTATATTGGTCAAAACTAAAATATTTCTTTCCCTTGATAATCCTGAGATCTGAACAAGACTAATATTTTTCTTATTTTAAGTTTGGGGAAACTGAAGTTTTGGCACCCAAAGAATAAATTTATAGTCATACATTTTGTTTTGAAGAGTAGCTGGAATTTAATTCAAGAATGCAGAGAATTTATTCTAACACTTGGGCCCAAACTCTTCCTTCTACATGATATGACCTCTTGACAAATGTAAGTCATTTGATGTTCCATTGAATCATGAAGTTTTTTTTGAACATGGCAGTTTCTCATACTCCAGAACAGATATTTCATGTGGGAGCCTATATGCTCCTGTCATGTTAAAAAATCTCCCAGCTTCCCCCTAAGGGGAAAACAATGCTGAGAATTTATCAGTTACTCCATTACCTGAGTAAGACATTAGGTTCTGGTGTAATGGTTTACAGAAAAATCTAAACCTTTGGAAACATTTTAATTAGTTAGGGGATGCCACCCAGGTGCCCCAAATATTTCATTCTTTTATCCCCTAGGCAGATATAGTAAGGAAAATGAAAAGTCTAGCTGCCTAAAACCCAGAGGTGGTTGGTTTCTATAACCATTGTTAATGGGGTTGGTGATAATCTCTCAGATTCATTTGGGGAGATAGACAAAGCCTGGCTCAGTAGCATTATCAGGAACGCTAAAGGGCCTGAACCTCCAAAGGAAAGAGATCTCTTCTATGGCTGTGTGATGGAGTTCTATGTCTTAATAGTATATAATTATTTCACTATTGGATATGGTTTTCTTTTAAAGAATAGGAAGAATAATTGGATCATATTCTCTACCAAATAGCAATCATTTTGTGAACTAGGAGGCACTGGAGGAGCCATAGAAATTCTGAGAGGAGAAAAGGTCTCACTGACTTTTACTGGACCTTTGAAGGCCATCCACTACCCTGAAAGAGAAAATGCAGTAACATTTACCTTATTCCCTGACACTTACGGTCTAACGGTGTGCCTATGCTTTCACTATTACAATGGTGAAATCTTGCTTTTGCTCTGGGGGAAGAAAATGTGGCATGATGCCAAGTAACCATTTGGCTTTTGTCTGAAAGAGACATGAGTTTTGTAGCCAAGTGTTTAGGCTCAAGGCACCAGGAGTCATAATAAAGCATATTGCATCTTATAATTCTTTTGTATTACCTCCAAATTCTCTTGGCTACCCGGTCACTTTTAAGACAATTGGTTTCAAGTAGGCCTTGGCTAACTTTCTGCTGGAGCAACATAAACAACACATTGTTTTAGAACATATTGCACATATTTTTGTTTCATGTCCTAAATCTTCTCTGATGCGTATAGATGGGACTGCCATAGAAAACTGCTCTATTATCATGAGAGTGTAAACTGCAAGGGCAGGTTCACAGAGCCACCTTTGGTGGGAATAAAGTTGAATGGCTAAGTATTTTTCTTTTTTTTTTTAAGATTTGTTTATTGTTTTGAGAAAGAGAGAGAGAGAGCAGGGGGAGGGAGAATTTCAAGCAGACTCCCCTCTGAGTGAGGAGCCTGACATGGGGCTCATTCTCACAACCCTGAGATCATGACATGAGCCAAAACCCAGAGTTGGATGCTTAACCAACTGAGCCAGCCAGGTGACTCAAATATTTCTTTCTTTTATCCCCCAGGCAGAAAATTTTAATAAATATTTCACAAAACTCCTTAAAAGTTCCCAGTGAAATATATATCCATCCTGGTGACCTACTTCATAGTCTGTACACGTATTGGCTTTCACTCCTTCTCTGTTTCATTTACCTGCTCTGTACTCTCATTTCATGGTATCATACTACCAAATACACTAGTTTCACAGAAGCCCTTTTCTTGGGCACCAGAGGAAGACACTTGCTTTAAACTTTTCTTCCTTAAAGTATGGTATGTGTACCACCAGCATTGGCATTACCTGGCAATGTGTTAGGACTGCCAGATCTACTGAATCTCAATCTGTATACCATTGAGGTCCTACTTGCTCGTTAAAGTTTGAGAAAAATGGTCTTAAAATTCAAATGTTATAGGATACCTGGATGGCTCAGTTGGTTAAGCATCTTCCTTCCACTCAGTTCATGATCCCAGGTCTTGGGATTGAGTCCTGCATCAGGCTCTGTGCTCAGTGTAGAGTCTGCTTCTCTCTCTCCCTCTGCCCCTCCCTCTTGTTCATTCTCCCTCTCTCTCTCTAATAAGTAAATAAATGAAATTTTTAAAAAATCAAATGTCATAACAGTTTATAACAGATGGATATAGGTCAACTCTGATCAAATGCATCAGAGGCTGGACAAGCTATTTAAATTATGTAATGTTATAATTAGTTAAATGAGTTCAATAGCATGATTATAAGATAATATAGAACACTATAGACTTTGAATTGGAAATCATACATTCTATGCTGTTTCAAGGGTAAAGTCATGACATGAGTATGGAAATCGATGTCATATAGTAACATAGGTCTTCATGCTATATAGTAACATGGGTATTGTAAATTTTTCTGGAGATACATGAAAAGGAGGCTGTAAGAATTTCCATAATTGTTAAAACATGTTGGGGACTCAACTAAGGATCTAAAGATTGAATTATGTTTTATAGGCTCCTATTTGGCATCCTTTTCTGTAAACAGTTAAGCTATTATACTTTTGAAACACAAAAGAGTGACAAGAGACTAGCAATGAACAATCCACTGATTTTGCACAGGTCTCCTGCTAATCCCCAATCTTCTTCTACTCTAAGCTTACTCACATATTCATAAGCTCTTAGTTATTTGTTCCATTTGTATGTATTTCTGAAATTTCCTTCTATGACCTTGAAGGTGCAATTTGCTCTCAGCCTGATCTTATTCTATGTTCTTTACTCTAAAAAGGATTCAACTCTCTTTTCCTCTTTCACCTTCCTTTGGGGGATAACGATCATAAAAGCCACTGAAGCCAACCATGAAAATCACACCCTCAGACTTTGTTGGTTTCCTCAAAGGCCAAGAATAATTTGGACCTTACAGAATTGTTTTGGTGGTTGTTGTTGATGCAGATGATCACAAGCTCTCACATTTTCCCGTGTTTTAAATGGATCAAATCAGTATAACCATTATTTCTCAATAAAGGGAATGTTATTATATTGGAAAATCCTCCAAAACATGGTACCTATGTGGAAAAATGGCAATCAAAATTCTCCTTCTCAAAAATCAATTTTTCCCCCTGGGGAGCGAGGGAAAAAAAAATCACTGGACCAAGTTATCACTAAGGATTCTTTGATATTTACTTCTTATGATTTTCTCATTCACTATAATTTATTTTTATCACCAATTTACAAGGTTCCCTTGGACAGAAAAATTACATGCACCATGGTGGGATTATTTCCCTTTTCCTTTTTGATTATGAATTTTGTTACCAGAATGTATGCAAATTCTACACTGAGCCCTGTGATTTGAAGATGGGTAATAAGAATTAGGGAATAAATACTTAGTAAAATAATTTAGAAAAAAAACTTTTTGCATTTGAAGATTAACTTCATTGTTTGTCTCTGGTTATAAAATTAGTTTTGTTCATGACTTACTGTGTAGGGAAGCCCATAGGGAAATAAAGTGGTGCATTTTTCATTGTCTTCAAATCTATTTTCTGCTTGAACAGAGTCAGCATTAAATTTAAAGCAAGAAAATCACTCACTGATGGAAGTCTCAGCATAAGAAGCATAGTAGAAAGGTCCACTCTCTTCTGGGTGTTAATTTTTAAGTCACTCAAGTGCATATATTTCTGACCACATAAACACCAGGAACTTGACTTCATGGCACTTGATCACCTAGCCCATATTACAAGATGAAATATTTATTAAAACATTAGTATTGCTGTCTATAAGTAATCTGATAGAACAAAGAGCTTCACCTAGATCTGGATTTAAAATCAGAGATCTGGATTTAAATCCTCACTCTAATTCTTATTAGTTTAGTGACTTTAGGTACAATACTTAAACTCACTGAGTTTTAGTTTCCCCATCTGATCAAATTTGTGTGACTCCTGTAATCCATGCTATTGCTATTATATTGGGATTTTCCTAAAGTGTCTTAGCTATCCAATCATTATTACCAATAAAATGAAATGAAATAAAACAAAATAAAATTTCCAATACACTATTTTCTTCAGATCCCATTTTTTATGTGCTGTGTCCTTAGAGCCCCTGGCATATCTATTCTCATTCCATGATACTTTATTTATAATGTACAGATATCCATCAAATATTTGACATTACTAAGCCTACTTAATCCAATTAGAGTTTGACCTTCATTAGTCTCTTCTACATGTCTCTATTTCCCTAAATCAAATTATCCATTGTAGTCCCAGAAATTAGCAGTTGCTTAGTAATTATTGCTTTTTCTCCCTTTATTTAAGTATAAATGTAAATAACATAAATATCTCTAAATGTAAAAAGTTTGAATGGCGGGTTATCTCCAAATTAATTCTAGCTTTGGAGTTTTCTGCTTGAAAGAAAAGCAAGATAAATAATTCAAAAAGTCCAACAGCATTTCATTTTAGAGAAAGAGCTATAAACAAGCTAGTTATGACTAAACAGTATCCCAATTGATGGCTCAATTTTTTTTTCTCTTTTTAGCTGTGTTCACTTTTCAGAGTAATGTGTGTTGCTGGAGGGAGAGAAAGGTCACAATAGCAGATGACATATGTCACCTCCTGTGTCATTACAAGGAGAGTCTACCTTGCCATATTCACCTCTCAGCAATCTCCTGCTTATTTTCAATTTTGCCCTTAAAGCAAACTCATTTCAAGTATGAAATCCAGGGAGCAGGGCCATAGGAAAGAAGGCAGCAATATGGCTGGTGCTCATATAATGTGCTCTTGGAAAGCTTTTAATGGACAAATATTCAGTTTTGTACCCTACATTTGATGCAGATCAGCCAGCTGGGTAACTCCTTGCAAAGAGGCCCAGTGAAAGGAAATTCACCTCTTTGCTTAACCCAATATTCTGCTTAACAAAGTTCTTCAGTAGACAATGCATACACAGAATGTTAAATTTTAAATAATGAGAGAGGCAAATACAAGTGTGAGAGAGAATAACACAAATGAGATTTATTCACTTATTCATCCAATATTTAATGAGCAATTATTATGTGTCATATACATAATTTCTGGGATTGTAGAAGTCCATGCTGTGATGAATGAAATTGTTTAGCAAAAGAAGAAAAAGAGAACAAGTGTACACATAATTTTTTTTAAGATTTTATTTATTTATTTGACAGAGAGAGAGATCATAAGTAGGCAGAGAGGCAGAGAGAGAGAGAGAGAGAGAGGGAGAAGCAGGCTCCCTGCTGAGCAGAGAGCCCGATGCGGGGCTTGATCCCAGGACCCTGGGATCATGACCTGAGCCGAAGGCAGAGGCTTTAACCCACTGAGCCACCCAGGTGCCCCTAGTGTACAAATAATTTAAATGTGCTGACAGATTGGGGGAGTGGATATAAAGGACATATGGAAGAAATACAATAGTTGGTGACGTGAGGGGGAAGAAGGGGAGGAAAGTTCATAGCAAGCCATGTCTGAGGTGATAAAATTTGAGCTTGAAACTGGGAGATGATACTTCTTCTGACCAAGATGAAAAAGCAGGGACTGGATTTAACCTAGACCTGAAATAATTACAAAACAAATAAAATAGTTGAACTAACGGTTTTTCAAGACACTGGACGTCACACAACAAAGTTATCAGGCCTAAGTGTTGGCAAGCAGAGAAATAAAGCCCTACTACTGGCTCATCTCATTGTCTAGAGAAAGTTTCCAGGCTATAGTGCAGGTAGTAAAACCCAGGCAGCATGCAGCTGTCTCCCTGAATTGAAGAGGTGTGTTGAAAATGTGGGATACACTAATGGATAAAATTCACCAGATAGAGGAACTGAGGAGAGAGCTACTTACAGAAAAAAACATCTGCAAAAGGTCCTCATTGTGTATCAGTGCATGCATGAAAAACAAACAAACAAACAACAACAGTAAAACATAAACAAAAAAACCTGAAGCCAGGGAAATGACCACATAGAAAGATAAAAGTTAAGAGTGCCTGGCACTTACAGAGGTCCACAATAGTGCCTGTTCCTAACAGTTAGACTAGGGATCTTCATGATTCATGGGGCATTGGGTATAATACACAGGGAAATAGCCCCACACTGAACATTCAAATCATAAAAGTGAAACTCTAAAATTTGTTCCCACATTTCCATAACTGTGTCTAACAATGAGGCTTTTTGGGAACTGAGAAGTATCTACTCCACATGCTAAAATTTATAATGTTTAGTATACAGAATATTACCAGGCATGCATAAAAGCAGGAAAATATGGTCTATAATGAGGAGATAAACAAATTAGCTAGTTAGCTGAAACTGATACAGAATTAACATAGGTATTAGCAGAAAAGAACATTAAGATGGTTATTTTACCTGTATTTTATGTGAACCAAAAGATAAGTGAAGACACTGAAGATATGAAAAAAAAAGATATAAAAAGGGCAAACCAAATTTCTAGAGATGGAGATTGTAATGTCTGAGGAGAAATATATAGGGGATGGAAATTATAGATTAGATATTGCCAGGGAAAAAAATGAATAGTGAATTTTAAGACATAGCAATAGATACAAATGAAAAGAGAAAAAGAGAAACAGAAATTTTAAAAAAGATGCCAGTGAGTTCTGAGACAAGTTCATGTGACCTAATATATTTGCAGTTATAATTCCAGAAGTAGGGAAGAGTACAGAAAAATGTACTTGAAAATAAATGGCTGAATAATTTCAAAACTTGACTAAAATGTAAAATCCACAGATGCAGAAAGCTTACTAAACTGTAAGCACAACTCCAAAGCAGAGAATAATCAAATGCTCAAAGCCAGCTATAAAGAAAAAATAAATAAATTAAAGTACACATTATGCATACAGAGAGAGAGAGAGAGAGAGAGAGACAGTGAGAACTGCCTCAGAAAACTCACTGGAAATAATGCAATCAAAAGGATAGTGGAATAATGTATTTAAAGTGTTAAAAAAACAAAACTAGCAACCTAGAATTCTTAACCCAGCAAAAATATCCATCAAAATAGAGACAAAATAAATATTTTTCCAATATGCAAAAGCTGAAAGATTTAATCACCAACAGGCTCACATAAGAAAGTTTATAAAAATGTCCTTTATACAGAAGGAAAAGTGTACCATTTGAAAATTTACATCTGCACAAATGAACAAAGAGTACTGGAAATGAGAACTACATGGGCAATTGCATAAGGTATTTTTCCTTTCATTTAAATTTCTTTAAAGACCTGTTTAAACAAAAATATTAACAAGTTATGAGGAGTTTCATTAGTATACGTGGAAAAAAATTATGACAACACACATTTTGAGAGGAGAGAAATGCAAGTTTATTACTATAAATTTCTTATTTCAGACATGAAAGGATATCACCTCAAGGTAGATTTTGAAATATTATGATGGGTACTGTAAACCCTACAAGACCTCTAAAATAACAAAATGAGAGTGATAGCTAATAGGCCCCCAAAGCAGAGATAAAATAGAATCATGAAAAAAAAAAAAAACTAAAATAATCCAAAAGATGGTAGAAAAAGAGAAGAAAAGGAACCATAAGCAGATGAGGCAGATTCAAAGTGAGTAGTAAATTAATAAGTGTAAAACTAATCATGTAAAATTCAAATTAAATACAAACAGTAAATAGCCATGGGTTAAAGAAGTGAGATCCAGCCCTATACTGGTGGCAGGACATACTCTTTCTAAAGAAACAAATAGGTTAAAATTAAAATAATGGAAAAGGATATACCATGTTAATACTAATCTTAAAAACTGGATGTTAATATTATATAATATTAAAATAGTAGGTTTCAGAGCAAACATGTTACCATAGACAAAGAAGATTACTTCACAATTATAAAGGAGGCATTTTTTTTGCTGAATTTTTATGCACCTTTCAACACATGAATCAAAAATGATATAACTGCACAGAGAGAGACAAATTTATGATTATAGTCAGAGAGCTTTACTACTATCTCAGTAACTGACAGAACAAATAGAAAACCAGTAAGGACATCAAACATTTCAATAACAGTATGGACCACCTTGATACAATTGACATTATGGAACAGTATTCCCTAAAACATGAAGGAGATGTATTTATTATTAAATGCCAAGATGCAATACTGGATAATGTTTGAGAAACAGACAAAAATTAGTGTTGGATTATTTCAATTTCACCCTGTATGATGATCACATGTTTGTACTCCTGCAGTCAATCTCCTAGTTGGCATCTCTGGACTTTTCCCATTTGAATACTTCTGTATCTCTCCAAGGGATATCTTCTAACCTCTTCAGTTTCTGAATTCTCCTTTGGCTCATAATGCCAAATGGATTTGTTCCAGACCCAAACCGTAGAAGTCTCTCGCACCTATCCCACCCAAGAATCTAACTGTATCTCCACTTACTTCCAGTATTAACCCTCGAATCTTATCAGACTCTGTCTTCTTAGAAAATTTTTTCATCCTGCATCCCACAACCCTTCTTCTACTGCTGCTTCTCCATTCTCTTCCAGCACTTCCATAAAATCTTCATTTCTGGGTAAGGGTTTGTGTATATTTGTCATTATCCAATGTGATTCACATTGAAACAAAGATGCTCATAATCCATTCACTATGATAAAAAAAAAGTAAATCTAATCTTGAAAGTGTGTGTTAAGTTCTAATAAGTAAGTTCTAATGCTGACTAAGTAAAGAAGAAAAGAAAATAGATTTATTTCTCATTTCCTGGGATTCTGCAATGCTGTGAGATGAACTTCATTATTCAACATTAATATGTAAAGACATGTCTGGATATTGTGATACTCAGCCAGCCACACATACATGTATGCATATATATGTATATATATGCAATAAACATATTTATATATAAGATGGATCCAGTTTCTGTTACATAAAAACTATAAGACCTTATATAAGCCATTCAACCTCCCTGTCATTCAGTTATTACAGCTGTAATATGAACATAATGACCTCTGCTATGCTGCTCACAGGGTTATGATGAGGGGTCTAAGGGAAACATGACGTGAAACTGCTTAAGAATATGTTCAACTCTTTTTGTGCATGAGAGACTTTTATTGTGTCTAGGATTGAAATGGAATGAAGGTAATAATGTAGTGATTTTTCAAAGTCTTAGTTGTAAAACTTAGATATCATATTAGTTTATATTTAATCAAAACACTCAATTAGTCAGTGGTTTATGGAAAGTTTTTTGTTTTGTTTTTCATAGCTCTACCTCTAATTGTTTATGGACTTAAAATAAGTTATTTAACCTTTGAACCTTAGTTTTCACATGAGTTGAATGTGGGAAATCATATTTGCTTCAAGAATACCTGCAAGGGGGGAAACTCGGTGGCTCATTCGGTTAACCTTGGGACATTTGATTTCAGCCCAGATCATGATCTCAGAGTCCTGGGATGGAGCCCCGCATTGGGTTCCCTGCTCAGAAGGGAGTCTGATTATCTCTGACCTTCCCCCTGCTTCCTCTATCTCTTTCTCTCCTTCAAATAAATAAATAAATCTTAAAAAATAATAATATCTGTGAGGATTAAATGAGGTAATGTAAGAATCACACCTATAAGATACACATAATACACAATCTCATGTCTTCATGCATGGACATATGGATAAAGGCATAGAGAATACAGAATGGTGAATTATTTAGTATATTTCTTTGTTCACATTAGACTGTTAATTCATTTTGTAATGTGGTTCTCACGGATGCTCCCAGGGAGCATTTGGCAGTGTATGGGGACATTTTTGATTGCCACCACCAGGGGTCAGAAGGGAGCTGGTGACGTCTCTTGAGTAGAGGTTAGAGTTTCGCTGTACAAGCTGCAATGCGGGAGGGGGGGGGGGATCAATCACAACACATCAGCTGGCCCAAAATGTCAGTAATGCCGAGGTGTGAAACCACATTATAATGAATAAATAAAGAAAAGGGCATGCAGGATTCTATACAGCTTTTAACAAATGAAAAATTCATCTGTGCTTAGAGAGAAAAAGTAAAGAGATGTATTCTGTGACTTTTCTTTCTTTTGCCTCTTCTTTTTTTGATCATATTTTTCCATGGACATTTCTCTAGCTTTGTCAGTTAGTGGTCAGCAGGGTCCAATAAAACAACCACATCTTGTATAGAAGCTCTAACTATTGTCATAATAAAACTAGAACATTGTGCCCAGTGTGGTGACATTATTCCTGATTCATTTCCATCTTTTTTTTTTTTTTCCTTAGAAGACACTTAAATTATTTCTGGGAGGCTTTGGGTATGTCCGGCTGTATAAACTATATGCAAGACGTGGGCTGGTTTGGGCTATAGACAGACAGGCTTCCAAATCTTGAGTCCTGTTGCTAAAGGCACTAGCAGGATCACAATGGTTAATTATGATTGGCAGGATCATCCATTTCCTGTGTAGACTGATTTTACTAAAAACTAAAAAAAAAACTTTTTGAGGAAAAACATTAAAAATATACCACAAAGCCTTGTATCCCCCCATCTAAACTAGTAACAGTTTCTTGTTGAGCAAGAGATTGATCAGATTGTCACTGGTAACCCCAGATCATAAATCCTGTATACATGAACCTTCAAGAGATGCCTGATCTGTTGTTGTAAGCCAGGGAATTGTTCCTCCCCTCAAGAATTCATTCACGTGTGGCAGCACAAATGTATAGAGGTTCAAAGGCACAAAGACAAGTGATAACACTGCATTTTGGGGGCAATAAAAGCCACGTGAATGACATGAACACAAGCTTATAGATGGGAGAGGTTAGAAATTTACCCTTCGGATTCGAAGGAGTCAGATATAGGAAAGCCATTTTAGGTCATGTTTTTGTCAGAGAAGTCACTCTGCTTTGTTATTTTATTTATTATTTTTTTAAATTTATTTGACAGACAGGGATCACAAGTAGGCAGAGAGAGAGGAGGAAGCAGGCTCCCCGCTGAGCAGAGAGCCCAATGTGGGGCTCGATCCCAGGACCCTGGGATCACAACCCGAGCTAAAGGCAGAGGCTTTAACCCACTGAGCCACCCAGGAGCCCCTGCTTTGTTATTTTAAAGTATCTCTTGGTTATAGTAGAAAGTGAGGACATTCAAACTGAATAGCCATAGAATAGACCCTCGAAATGCTCAAAGTATATTAGCTAAAATTTCATTAAAACTCAGGTAGTTACTTGAGACGAAATGAGTGATTTCCTGTTGTTCTTATAGTGGAAGCCAAAATCCTTTGCATGGTGTAAAAAGCTAGCTTTCTGTTGGTGCCTCAAGTCTTGTCCTCCACCTCAATCCTTTATTTAAGCTGTTCTTTCAAGCCAGATTTTCTGTAATCAGCTCCCGTTCATCCTTCAGATTGTAGTTTACAATCTACTCCAGGGATATCTTCCTACAACACACGTATCTCTCCTTTACATTACTTACTGTGTTTTAATCTTACATTATTTGATGTAGTTGTTTGATGAATCTCCTACAAGATTGTGAATTCTATAATAAAGTTAGAGGCTGTGATAATCTTTGTTCTCCAGTTTACCCTGTGTCTTTTACATGGTACCTTCCATATGTGGACTTTTAATAAACAGTTATAGAATAAAGAAAAACATAGATAAGTGAGTAAATGGGTCTGCATATCTTTTGTGTTTTCTTAGGCCTTTCTCGGCCCAGAGAAATATGATAAAAGTATAAGGTGTACTCTTGTGAAAGTGTCTCATTATGTAGTAGGGGATTTTGATATTTAGGCATACAAAGCAAAACAAATATGAAATATGGTTTAATAAGGTTATATAAAATAGTTATAAGAACACCAAAAGAGGAGGATATATAGATTTTTTTACCCCCCTTGAGAGCAGGGTACCAGTTTCCATTTGCTTACCACGTTGTACTCAAAATATTTTTCTTTCTGTTTTTATTTGACTGTCTTTTAAAAAGGACAGGCTTGGTTCCACTTAGGTCCCTGGAATTTTATTTTTTATGTTTGAACCTCTGTTTCTCTCTATTCAATTCAGTTCTTCTCACAAGCATCATTTCCTAAAAGATATCCCCATAATAATCAAGTTTATGGTATTCTCACTGTTCCCTAGCATTTTTAACTGTCGTCCTATTCTTATTTTTTATTGCATTTACTTTAAAGCATGTTACTCGTTTGTTATTATTTTTTAATTTCCTACTTTTTCTCTAGAATGTAAGTGCCAAGAGGGGAAAAACATGTGTGTTTTTCAACATGGTCTCTCTGACATCTCCACAATGTCTTGGCACCTAGACAGACGCAGTAATATATTTTGAGTGAATAGATGACTAGAGAAATGATGAGTGCAAAGGTACAGAAGATTTTTTAGGAATTCTAAGGCCAGAATTTGATCTGAAAGAGTGAAAAAAATTTCCTAGTCGAGGCAGAACGAAGTGTGTGCAGATTCATTGAGACATAGGGAATCATGGTATATTGGAGGGTTTTTGTTTTTTGTTTTTTCTCCTCGTGAAGCATCACGTATGTGTTTTGGTCAGGGACCTGACACAGGCTACACAAGTGGAAAGGTGAAAGACAGTAAGGCAGATTAGGAAAGGGCTAATTAATCATTATAATTATAATTTGAATGTAGTTTTCATGACTTTGTCACTGCTTTAAAGTATTTTAGGAAGCAAGGGACCCCTGATTTTTGGGGGTTAAAAGTTAATAAATTTGTCTTTTGGTCTCTGAACAATAGTAATCCACAGAAGACATTTAGACTCATAAATGAAATGATGCATTTTGTATTTTAGGAATATCAGTTCAGCAGTTGGATGGGAATGTAATGGAAAAGAAGGTGGATATTGGCCAAGAGAACAGCTAGAAGACTTGCCAAACTCTAGAGAGAATTCCTAAAGTCTCTCCTATAAGACTCCGAGTTTTATTGTTTTTAACAAGTGGACCTGAGCATCTTAGTGTTACAGTAAGCCATGAAACTATCTATTCTATTATTTTGTTTCTTTAAAAAAAAATTTGTGGTACCCTTCATCGTTGTTATTCACAGTTTATAAATGTAGGGAAATGTAAAGAGAAAGAGGAGTAAGAAAGATCAGAGACATTTTCTTAAGCCTGTTCTATTTCATATGCATGTTACCAAAGGTTAAACTATATAAATGCATTTTTAAATAGAGGATAGAAAGAGACCAAGATTATACGCATAGAAAAACTAAGGCCAGAGGATACGGAGGGCAAGAGAAGGTCACTATTACCATATGAGACTCAAATGAGATTATAGGATGGCATATAGAGAAGAAAACCAGTGATATTAAAATTAGGAGTACTGGCAGTATCAGAGTGATACAGATGGTTATGAGGGCAAAGATGTTGCAGGGAGCCAGGAACTCAGTCCTGCCAAGCCTCCTGTTCTAACTTCTGATTCTCACTAGCTGCATGGTATGGAAAGACTCTATTCCTTCCTTCCCTGAAATTCACTTGCTCTATCTCTAAAAAGAAGACATTGTTATCAATGTGTTATTAAAATCAGGGGTCCCTTGCTTCCTAAAATACTTTAAAGCAGTGACAAAGCCATGAAAACTACATTCAATATTTTAAAACTCTAAAAGAAATTCTATCTTTTCCCACGATAATGCTGCAGCAATTATCCACAACATCAGAGTTCTTTTTTATGTCTGAAACTGTGACTCATTGTCATTTTGTGCTGTTGACGGCTCTGATTAGTGCTCATATGTTTTGGGTTCACAAAAATGGAAACATTATTGCTGTGATGAGATTATTTAATTCTCAGACAGAAATTGACCTAACATGGAACAAAGGGGAAATACACAAAACCAAAGAGATGTCTGAGAGATGGACTCAGAGTTTGGGGTCCAAATGATGAATGGAGATCATGCCAGCTCTTTCACTGGATTCCTTCTTAGATCTTTTTAGGGAAGGAAAACAACACAGTTTTAATTTGACAGCCTTAAAGAGGTATTTATCAGAAGATTTCTTTGGCAGAATCATCAAGAGTTAATATTATGGAGCGTTAATTTGTAAGAGGGAAAGACACAATTGGGAATCTTAGGGCTGTTTTGTCATTCTTTCTGTTGAAGTGTCCTGTGGATGTTGAGGATCTGTCTCTGAGAATTTAGAAGCTCTGCATGGATTTTTTCTTATGCCTTCAGAACTAATTTGTTGACTTTACGCATGACATAAAATATTCTATTTCTGAAACTTATTCTCCCCCAGTGGTGGAGTGGGCTTGCTTTCTCAAAGCAAGCTTACTTTCCTTTTTGATAGAAAATAATTTAGGGCATGTGGAAATGTTGATGGCACAAGTTTGTCTAGGGCACTAGTTTAGTAGGAGTACAGATGACCTGGGACACTGGCAAAATGGGATGGTTAATAACTGTTATTAGAACAAGCCCTCAGAGGGGTGATGCAGTGTTATATATGCATGGTGAACGCACACTAGACTTTGCTGGAGCAGTCCTGGATTATGACTCTTCTCCAAATCTAAGTATTAATGGGGTACTTTTTAATTCTCAGAAGTGTCCCACTTTAAACAATGCAGTATATACTTGCCCTACTTAAATGAGGCTAGATCCAGATCCCAGATTCCAGAAGTTTCCTACAGATCTGCACCATGACTCAGGAACTGTACATAGCTAGGTCTGTCTCTCTTTTGTTTGTAGCTTTTGGCATGGTACTTACCTCTACCTCTCTAAGTGACATGGGAATTGGATTTGAGTTGCACTACCTGGACATGAAAATGCATTTTTTCTTCTCCTCCTTCTCCTTCTCCTTCTTCTTCTTTTCTTCTTTCCAGGCGATTGGGGAGAAGGATGGTTATCGTAGAAAATATTCAAGCTCTACTCTGTCCACATTCTCTACATTATTCTGTGTGGATCAGCTCTGATAAGTTAATGTGGAATTTGGTTAGGTTCCGGGCAAATTTCTGCCTATTTAGACTTATTCATTTCTTGTTAACACATTTCTACAGAGGAAAGTTAGACTTGGAATGTAACTAATGTATTCCATCATTTATTTACCCACTGCCCAGCCATCCAATACTAGAACATATCAATTTTTCATGATTTTTCCATTTCTACAACTCTAAAAAGGAGGCACTAGAATGTGACTTGGTTGGAAAAAGCAACAAACACGGGGAGGGGGGCTGATGGTTGTTGCTCACAATAGTATATGACATATCGCAGATATTGATTAAAGTTTTGTTCTTACTTTTCCTCATCTGAAATACCAAATAAGGAAAATGATACCAGGAAGTTGATGTGTAAGTCCTCCAAACCTTTGATATTCTTGACTTAAAATATCAGTTTCCGTGACATTGACTACTCTAGATATTTAATGTAAGTGGAAACATAAGGTATTTGTATCTTTGTGAACTGGTTTATTATACTTAGCATAATATCCTCAAGGGCCATCCATGTTGTGGAATGTGAGAGAATGTCCTTTTTAAAGACTAATTAATATTTCATTGTTTGTATATACCACATTTTGTTTATCTAGTCATGTCTCTATGGGCACTTGGGTTGCTTCCTTCTTTCTCTTGGCTATTATGTATAACGCTGAAATGGACATGGGTGTGAAAATATCTTTTGGATATCTTGATTTAATTTCTTAGATATAAACAGAATAAAATATCAGAAAGATAACAAATGTATGGTTGAAATCTGAATTTCTATATGGGGGCATGACCAAAATATTGTGTTTTTGCAAGGCTTAGATTATGTGTAAAAGAACATACTTCAGGGGCACCTGCGTGGCTCAGTTGGTTAAGTGTTCGCCTCTTGATTTCAGTTCAGGACATGATCTCAGGGTCATGAAACTGAGCCCTGTATTAGGCTCCACACTCTGTGGGGAGTGTGCCTGGGTTTCTCTCAGCTGGTACTGTTTCCCAGATACTCTATGATATACTCTCCACATAGGTTAGTCATGAGGGAAAGGCTGAAGTTAAAGCATTCCCAAGCAAGAATAGCTTTATTCCCAGAGTTCTGAGTCAAACACACACACACACACACACACACACACACACACACACACACTTTTTATTTATCTTTCACTGAAGCTTTAGCCCTTTAAGTGTCTCATTGTTAACACTTGACCTTATTTGATCCATTGTTTTTTTCCGTTTCTCCCTTGAGGCTCATTGGATCAGAATTGACTAATGGCTCCAGGGTAAAGTGTCAATTCAGGCATCCCACTCTGGTTTCAGCTTCTACTGAAAGTTTGGCCCTTGGGAACACCCATTAATTTCTTGTAAATTCTACTAGGCAACGCAATACATTTTTACTGTTTATTCAGTATTTTAAAGATCCTGTAATGCTGGTTTTTCAGGAATCTTATCTGCCATATTGCTAAAAATGAAGTCAAATTATTCTACTTCTACTAACAAACCCAATATTTTTTTAACCCTAAAAAAGACATTACAAGGTATAGAACTTTATACAAAGTAAGATTCCTGGAATCTTAGACTTCTTATTGACATTCTCTCCTGATGAGTAGTACCCATCCCTAGGCATAATTTTTTTTCGCATATTCATCACAAACTGCAAGGTCTTAACTGAGTATTAAAATGCTTCCCAGTGCTGCTCTTCTTCCCATTCCTGCCTGGCTCTAAGCAGGACTTGCCTCATTCCCTGGTAATAGAATCTGACTAGTATTTTCCACTTCTGACATACATGCTATGTTTTTCCCTTTATCTTGAAAACCCCTTCTTATATTTTATTATCTTTTTGTTCTTTTTTATATATGACAACTGAATTGAAGTGGCACATCTTCTATAAAGACTTCTTGGGTCCCTGAAACTAACCTAAATGTTTATCTTTCATCCTGGGCAAATAGTGCGTTTTAACATTTGGCGTACAATTATGTTGAATAAAAAATAAATCTCTTTTCTTAAACTTTTAAATCCGTATTTCAGATTCAATCTTTCAAAAGCTTTCTGTATACCCAAGAGAAATAATCTAAGCAAATGCATTTAAGATTTTATACTTTGTTAATCAAAATAAATGGTATGTTTTTTATTCCTGTTTATTATTATTATTATTATTATTATTATTATTATTTAGAGATTTTATTTATCTACTTGACAGAGAGCACAAGCAGGGGAAGTGGCAGGCAGAGGAAGAGGGAGAAACAGGCTCCCCACTGAACAGGGACCCCAATGCGGGGTTCAATCCCAGGACCCTAGGATCGTGACCAGAACTGAAGGCAGATACTTAGCCACCTGAGTCACTCAGACACTCTTTTATTCCTGTTATTACTTCCTAGTTGTACATATTAGAAATTGTTCCATATCACACAGTACTTTATAAAACAAGGATCGTCATTCTCACAATGTATTGAAGTTGTCAGCATATACATTCATTTTGTAAGTGGGTGATTTACTCCTTTGAACACAGGGAATAGCTTGCTCATCTGTGTAGCAGGAATGTCAACTGTGTAGTAGGCACAGGGACATTAACGATATAGTTGTTGAACAAAGGAAAGTGGGTTTATTTTCTCCTCATTAATGTATTTTTATTCCAATGGGTAATGTTCATACTGTATCATCATTGCTCAGGAAATTCCTATAACTATTATACTAATGTTTCAGCTTTATAGGGACAATGTTATTCACCTTAAATTGTAAAACAAATTTTATTGAACTCAATGTGGTTAAAAAGAGAGAGAGAGAGACAGATTAGAAATTTGAAGTAGCTTGAGCATTGGTTCATTTAAGGAAAGAAACAATTCAGAGAGCTGTCGCTGACATCCTCCTGCATAGACACTGCATGTGTAGAATCAGCTTTGCCCTTTTGAAAATTTCTAGCTGACCTTTAGAGAAAGCTGAGCTTTTGGGGCTCAGCAGTAATAACATAAAGTGTTGCTACTATTACCAATTTTGAACAAAGGAAAACTCATGAAACATTTAACAAGGTAGCCTTGGTTACTTAATTTTTATTTTTTAAGCTCATGAATAGAAATAGAGTTTTAAAAACTGAATATTTATATGTAGACTCTGTGTGTGTGTGTGTGTGTGTATGCATGTAGCTTTGGAAGTCTCAGCATTTATTAGTTGTACAGTTTGATCAATTTCTGTAATTCTTTTTCCCTATTTTTTCACCTGTAAAGTAGTCATAGTCAATGCGAGGCAAATACCACAGTATTATTGCAAAGATTGAATACTGAAAGAAATACAAAAGTTACCAAACACACTGACATATGTATAGAATGAAAGAAAGACCTGGATGGTTAATCAGAAGATGGAAACTCTAGCTGTGGTTTTGCTGCTAATTCATCTTTGATCATTCCTCCCTGTGATCTAAGGAGAAATTTGTGCTGGGTGCTCAGAGAGGCCCTTTGCATTCTTCAAGTTTATGGGGCTCTCAGCTATAGAACCTCATCATTTATGCTTTATTGTGTCCACCCAGAGGTATGGCTTCCCACCAGACTTCATTTTAACTCTTAACAACACATTCCTTTCACATGTCTTGTACAATTTTCAAGAACTTATAGAAGAATTTAGTCTTCTAAAATGAAGAAGTATACTGAGCAGAATAAATACAAGGAGAATGTCTGATGAGAAGATGATTGTTGAATGGAACTGAAGAGAATTCCAGGATGTGTGGTCAGGCCTGGAAAGCAACTAGGATAGGCTGGAACAGGAGACTGTATGTCTAGATCGAGGTCTGGAGGGGAAAGAAGAAGAGAAAAAAAACTAATTATCTGACTTTTTAACCATCTAATGAGTTATATTGAAAGATATTTTTAAAAACCCCTGGAATGTGTAGAAACACTTATATTTTCAAAGAACATTGAGAAAAGAAAATATGATACAATTGTTATCAATAAGTAAACTAAATATAAGCAGAGAATTAATCATAGTACATTTCTTGGCTCAGTAATGAACAGTACATATATAAGTACAGCAACAACAATAAAAGTATTTATCTAGAAATTGAGACATAATTTATTTGGTAAGAGGAAGTTAGGACAATAGTGGAAAGAGCTCAGTCTACATCTAAAATAAAAGGAAAATAAATATGTCAGAAGATAATAGGATGTACATTTTTTTAATGTATGGAGGTAAATACCAATATAAATAGCTAACTGAAATTTTAAAACAATTTTCGGAAGGGGTTTGCTTGCTTCTTGTAACAGGATAAGGATGGAAAAAGTAAGTTATTGGACTTTGGTTTTATGTTATAAAAATTACTACTTTTAAACCAGTTAGGTGTTTATTTTTTAAGTGTCACCAATAAGACTTAGAATAGCAAATACAAGGGAAATTGTTAACAACATATGTAGAATGAGATTTCAACTTCACTAAACATTGATGATATGAAATATATCCCTGAATCTGTTTCTTTGTATGGCAACATTGTATGGCAAAGTTTTTTTTTTACCAATCAATATTACAGAGGAAGAGAGCAAGGTTGAAAGAAATAATGATATCAGCAGATGGTGGTGAAAAGAATCATATCTGAGGGGTGCCTGGGTGGCTCAGTGGGATCGAGTCCTGGGATCGAGCCCTACATCGGGCTCTCTGCTCAGCAGGGAGCCTGCTTTCCTTCCTCTCTCTCCGCCTGCCTCTCTGCCTACCTGTGATCTCTGCCTGTCAAATGAATAAATAAAATCTTTAAAAAAAAAGAATCATATCTGAGTCTTTTGACTTTAAATAGATGTAATTGCCTTTGGAGATCACTACCACTTTCACACTGAGTAAAAACTTCTAGTCTAAGTTAACTGAGATACAAGGATTTTGCTGTTGCTATTAACCCCTTTTCCTACCACTGCTACTTCTCCCACTCTCAGATAAATAGGCTCACTTCAGATACAGTCAGCTGCACCAGTCCCTGCGGTGGTCTGATGTCAGAGATACAAGCCCTAAGAATCTTTTGCAACCTAGAACATTTTGGCAAAAGCCTTGCAGTTCAACAGGTTAAGAAAAGCTACAAGGAAAACACAAAAGGGCTATCATATTAGTAATTTCCATCATAGCAGAATTTTATTTTCTCTCTCTGGGGCAAGGTGGGGGGGGGAGCAAATTTTTTTTTTTTAATGCGCACAAAAATGACCAGACCAATAATGAGATGATAATTTTTCTAGTTGTGTGTTTGGACATCGAGCTTGCAATTTTATCCTCCAATACTTTTGAGTATTCTTTCATGTTTATTGATTGCTGATAACAGTTGCCATTAACAAAAAGATATTCCAGAGAACAAAACCTCAGCACTTGTGGCAATAGAGGGAAATTCAGCATTATAAAGAAATACCTATATTTCTACATTCTTAGTACTGTTTCTGTACAAATATTTCAAATCGAATGGAGTCATGGGGACACTTTCTGTCTTCTTTATATACTATTTAGTATCTGGTATCTGTAGGTTCTAAGGATAATTTATTATCATTATCATTATCATTATTATTATTAATGATAAAAATGCAAGAGGAGAATGATAGAAAACTGCTATTGCAACAATAGTTCTTCCCTGGAACATCTATTTGACATAGCTATACTATGACCAACTCTTAGTAATAAATACTTTGTTATCTTCTAAATGGCACCATTCATTTATCCATGCATGCCTGGATGGATGCATGCATCTATTTAAATGTTCAGTAAATATTTGTCAGATTACCGACCTCATACCTGACCTGATTCTATGCCTAATGGATATAGAGATGGAAAACACAGTGCATAACCTTTACAGAAGGAGACAAAAGACAAGGACGTGGTTTCAATAGAAAATGACAGATTGGGTACTTGAAGTGGAGCAAGGCTCCAGCTTGAGTCCAGGGTAAACTCAGCTCAGTCTTCTACATTAGGCTCTCCTGCACAGTTGGTTCTGCTGAGCATTTCTTCTCAAAGAAAGGGAGAGAGCTAAGACTCAGGGAAATAGACCTGGGTCCAAAGGAAGGAATGATTCTAAACATATCTGTCTCACCTCTCCGACTATTCTCCAGTCCACTTCCCTCCAATTCTTGCTAATGTGAGAATTAAATAAGAATTATAATTGAATTATTGAATTCAATTCAATTCAATTCTTGAATTCTTGAATTGAATAAGAATTATAATTTCTCTCTCTTCTTTTGTAAATCATCTCCAGGAAACCTATTATTGAGACAACCAGGAGAGTCAAAAGCAGAAGTTAGACGAAAAGTAAAGACTAATTCATTCTCTGTCCTCCCTGCGAAACTCCTAGAATTTTCATCAAAACACACTATCTTTATACGGTAATATCACACTCTGAAACAGACCTCCAATAGACATTACCTGATCTCTGAGCTGTAAGTAGAAGGAAGGTAAAACAATGGAAAAGCATTGTTTTTTGTTTGTTTGTTTCCTTTGGCCTTGGGAGTTTTAAGTAAGAATAGTGGGCCACCTAAAACAGATTTTGGCTCAACTTGTAACAAAAATTCAGAATGATTTCTTTTTAAATTTAGCATATTTTCCTACTGAACACTGTTAATTTGGGGACTGGAGGAAAAGTATGAATATGTCACTTAAATATTCTTAAGTCAAAGCAAACCTTGTGTTCTTTGTTTCAACAGCTGTTAGGAAAGAAAGATTTTAAATAAGGGGAATTAGAAGTATAAATTGGAGAAGGAAGTACTATTTCAGATTTTCCTGTATTTCTGATTTAAACACATTTCAGAGCAATAACACAATATTCTTCAAATGTTGATGACATGAAGCTACTATTTTTATTCTCCTAGGAAAAAGAATAAAGATGTTTATCTTATACAGATTTTTGCCTTACTGAACATTGCTTTTTCTTGACAGAAGTGTCCCTTTATTGCTTTAATAGCTGAACAAATGGCATTTTCAATCTTCTATAATTTGATCTAAGTATCTGTAATTTCCTAGGATTAATGCCAGATGGACCTGGGAACATTTTTGAGAGTTCACTGCTAAAGTATGGAGTGGCTCCAAATACACACCTGGTCACAGGTGATAGGCATATGATAGATAAGAGAGGCATTTACTCAACAGAAGGGTAAACACAGGACTTTGCAATAAAGCTCCAACATTGGTTCTGACCTCTTAAAGCAAAATACTGGTTTAGCTCTCTTAAGTGACTGTAGAATCACTTCACTAAACATTTTCCACATCCCAGAGACCAAACTAGGCATCGTCCTCATGACATGATTCACTGCTATGCTCATTTTGTAGTTGAGGCTCCAAGTGGTTAAAGAATTGACCTGCTATATGTATTAAAAAGTGGCAAAGGTGGGATTTTAATCTGGAACTCTGACTTTAAACCTATGCATACTCTTACGGCATTTTGGAGGATTATAGTACCTTATCGTTTTTATAATTCTAGGACTGAAAGGATAATACATTTTGTTAATCATCAACTTATATCTTACACAAAACTTCTTTCCACAATATAAGCAAAAGGTCATCTACCCTATTCAAACACATCTACAGCTTATGTCTGTGAGAAACTTACCAGGCATATCTCCCCTTTCCCACCATCATGTGTTCCTTCGTCCACAGTGCTGCCAGGCTGACCTTCCCAAATGCAGACTGCAGAAAAGCCTTTCCCTTTTAACCCACAGATGGCTCACTATTGCTTGTAGGATAAATTGTAGAATACTTCACAAGTTGACAAAAATCTGTGTCTCTAACTTCTTCTTGTTTCACATATATTGAGAACAATACTGAGTACAATTGCTGAATTCCAAGCAGTTTTGTATCCCTGTGCTACTGGGTGTACAATGTATTTGCCTAAAATTGAGGTCCTAGACTTTCGGATCTGTAGAAAGCTGTGAAATGAAAACCCCTGGCATGATCAACTCATTTGAGAAATCTTATTTGATTCTTCAGTCAAAACTAGTCTCACCATTATGTGTTCAGTTATTTGCTTCGACTTTTTGTAACAAAACTAGCACATCCTGACTTGTTTAAAAATGTTTTGTCTCACAGTAGATCATGAACATCTTTGAGGACAGTGTCCATATTATCTCCTCTGTTTCCCTTTGTTGCCATATATGCCTGGAACATAGTAAATGCTTAGTAATTTTTTGATGCATGAATTTAATATCCACTATAATGCTGTATGGACAGGGCCATGCTCTTCTCTCACCTTCACTGTCAATTCATCCCCTTTTATTTAGACTCTCATTTCATCATGTTTCCACCTCCCTCTGGCCTTAAGTCTATCTACACCCTGCTTACATATATTTGCCCAAGGCTTAGCTCATCTGGATATGGTTGTTACATGATCACTTCTCTAAAAATTTCATGTATACACAGTGATGGCATGGAAAATCTCACATTAATTATGATAATTTCTGGGCAAAGAGAGGAAATGGATAGACAATGACTGCTTATTGGAAACTTTTATAATACTGTTTAATGAAAGAAAACGTAAGAATTCCAATAATAGGTAATTTTACAAAATTATAGAGTACCAACCGGTTGTTTATGAGGATTGTATGCACTTTTGATTTTTTCAAAGATTTTATTTATTTACTTGACAGATAGAGAGCACAATTGGGGGGAGTAGCAGGCAGGAGGAGAGGGAGAAGCAGGCTTCTGCTGAGCGTGGAGCCCAATGAAGGGCTTGATCCCAGGGCTCTGGGCAGCTGTTTAACCAACTGAGCCACGAAGGCACCCCTGCCTTTTGATTTTTCATTTAATTAATAAAATATTTTAAGTGATTTAAGAAATTTGATTTTTCATAAAAGATTTAAAAATGAAAAGTATAAAGCTGGCATCATGCTATAACATATTTGAGGAGGGTCCACATACACTATAGATTTAAATAAAAATCTACAATAATTAAGATGAATAGAGAACATGATAAAGAGAATAACAGTTAAATAATAAGAAGAGTCATATGTTATCACACTGGTCAACCAGCAATCTAGGTGTGAAGAGCCAATAGCTACAGTCAGTATAAGGGAAAGATGTATCCAGGTGTGAATATTCCCATGAAAGCTACCAAGGATGAAAGTTAAACACATGGAGTAGATATTCTGAGTTTCCCACATTTGAACTATGAAACACATGAACAATAAATGAAATCCATGTTTAAAATAAGAGCTTCTAGAATGGCTTAGTAAAGCTGAGTTCAGATAGTATAGACAATCTTTATTTTACCTTTTATCTTCTCTTTATCTCCTCTGTTTTTCACCTTTGTTCTCCATGTTTTCTTATTAAAAATTTAAGACTCGTCTGCATCGTTCTATATGATTTTTTTAACCTTATGTCTTTAGTTGTACAAATGGTATTTTGTTGTTATTTTCAAAAAAAGTAATTAGTGCCAGCAGCAACTTTGTAAGTTGTAGGGTGTAGCCCCTACAAATACACCTTGTATTATGAAATATGCTGGTCATTACAGATTACAGATGACTGCTGAACTTAACAACTTACGGTAAAAAAATCCAAGACTTGGAAAAGGCCTTTAAGACTGTATAGTCCAGTGGATCTCATCCAGGCTGAATCTCAAGTTTAACTGGTATGATTTTGTAAAAAAAATACCAATGCCCAGTCCCACTTGTAGAGATTCATTCTGGTTTAATCATCTGGAATTAGTATGATCTGCTTGTCGTTTTTGTTTGTTAGTTTGAAAGGGTCAGTATTTTATTTTAGAGATAAGAATATTGAGAAATAGAATGAGAAACAAACTTGCTAAAGGTAAAAGCAAATTAACGGCAGCAAAAAGACCTGGACCTATGTATTAAAAAATAGTGCTTCTCAAACTCAGTGTTTGAGTATCTCAAACTCAGTTTAAAAATATTTTCATAAATAGTAGTAATATTTTTTATAAATAATAATAAATGTTTATTAAAAATAGTGCTTCTCAAACTCAGTGTTTGAGTATCTGAGTTTGAATATCTGAGTATCTGAGTGCCTGGGTATCTTGCTCAAGTTCAGATTTTGATTCAGTAGCTAGGCAGTGGTGCCTGACATTCTGCATTTCTTTTCTTTTCTTCTTTTTTTCCTCCAGCTTTATTGATATATAATTGACACATAACCTTGCATATGTTTTAGATATACATCCTACTGATGTGATATAGTTGTATAATGTGATTCTAACAAGCTCCCAAATTATGCTAATGTTGCATTGTATAGCTGCAGAGTCCTAAATCACACCTACACACTAAATGATTAGCTAAGATGCAGACACTGTAGAGAATAATCCCATTGCCACAATTGTGAGATAGATAAAGTTCTAATTTAGGAAGTGTTATGATCTCACATATTTCCCTAAATACAGAATACAAATGGTTTGCTGTGTTTCCTCCAGCAAGTTCTGTAAGTATTTCAGTGAAGTCTGTATTAATTTCACCTATGAAATACAAGTCACTATGAATATTTCACATAATGTGAGATAATAATGAAATAAATGAAAATATGTGCGTGTATTTCAAAATGAGAATTATGCAAGAGAGAGTAAACAATATATACCATTTATATTTTCATATAATTTTGCTTTAAATAAAATTTAAAGTACTATGTTTTTATAGCTTATAGATATTTCAATATGCTTGTTATATTTTGAAATTGATCTTTTTTTCTGATGAGAATTGGAAATAAAATCTAGATGCAGTCAAAGCAGTCAATATGGTGTCTGTCATGAAGTTCAAAACAGATTAACCGTCTTTCTTGATTTAACCCACCATTTCCTCTCCCTCCTTTAAAATTTCTAAATATTCATCATTGCCAACATTGTTTAGTCCCAAAGTTAGAGAACAGAAGATAAGGTTAATATGCTACTGTATTTCAACTCATTTATGTAGTCTTCGTTTTCTTGCCAAGAAAGCTACATCATTTATTCAATCATCAAAAATAATGTGGCATCTACTATGGTCATGTTACTGTGCCAGATACTGAGAAGATATTGACAAATAAGAAAATTCTGCATTCTCAATGGGACTATGTATTGTTATAACAATAGACAGATAACTGAATATTAAGAATCCTGAAGCAGGGGCACCTGGGTGGCCCAGTGGGTTAAAGCCTCTGCCTTTGGCTCAGGTCATGATCCCAGGGTCCTGGGATCGAACCCCACATAGGGCTCTCTGTTCAGCAGGGAGCCTGCTTCCTCCTCTCTCTCTGCCTGCTTCTCTGCCTACTTGTGATCTCTGTCTGTCAAGTAAATAAATAAAAAATTAAAAAAAAAAAAGAATCCTGAAGCAAGTATTGAAGCAAAAGAAATGTGTATTCAAATTAGACTTGAACAAGATGAATGAATGCTAGAGATCTGTTGTACAATATAGTGCCTATAATTAACAACATGGTATCATGAACTTAAAAAATTGTTAAAGGGTAGATCTCATGTTAAGTATTCTTAACACACATATCCCCACTCATACACAATAGATAGGGACACAAGGAAACTTTTAAGGTAATAGATATGTTTATTACCTTGATTGTGGTGAAGACATTATGTATATAGTCATATGTCTAAACTCTTCAAATTGTAGATAAATATGTGCAGTTTTGTATATCAATTATAGGCAGATAAAGCTATAAAATATATTAGTCTAGAATACATGTTCAAAGAAGAAATTAAGTATGAAGAGATATTAGAGCTAGTCTGTTTGAAATAAAGGAGAGATCCCTCAATGCGTGAGTTAAAAAAAAAAAAAAAACCTAGCCACATGGAAGGTCATGGGACTTTTACTATTATTGAAATATGCAACACCCCTTATGTCTCCGTGCATTTCAAATGCTGATCATTTTGATTCTATTATCCTTTTGTCTCTTCTACAATTACCTCCGATTAATTTATCAAGATCAAGTGAAAATATAAATTACTTTATGAGTTTTTTTTAACTATTTAATCTGGGATAGTGATGCCATATTTTTTGATCTGGTGGTCAAAAATATGATGCATATTCTTTGTAGTGGATTCTGTAGTCACTCCAAGATCTTCCCTTGAAGGCCAATGTCTCCAATCACCTGATCATGGAAAGAGAATGTAGGATAAGTGTGGTACTTGCAAAGGTTGGATTAGTATGTGTGTGTGAGACAAGTATTGACTGCTTTAGTACATCTCCACTAGTACATGGTCATGAAAGATAGCGGAGAGAAAAAAAGAAAAACAAAACACGGTGGGAAGATATCTGGGTGTTGCACATAGTCATTCAATATGTGTGAAAAGTATAATGGCCTGAGACAAGAATATACATGGACTTCTAAGTAGTAACAAATGACTAACCTCACTGGTTAGGTTCTAGAAAGAAAGTGACTGGAAGATAATGCTTAAGGAGATCAGGACAGGAAGTATGCAATGGATATATAATATTGAACACATAGAATAATCTTTATATTGAATATAACCACCCAGCAGAGGGGCGCCTGGGTGGTTCAGCTGGTCAAGCATCCAGCTTGGTTTTTGCTCAGATCATGATCTCCAAATTGTGAGACTAAGCCTCTTGTTGGGCTCCACACTCAGTGCAGAGTCCATTTGGAATTCTCTCCCTCTGCCCCTCTCACTGCTCAGTGCACTCTCTCCCGCTCTCTAATAAATAAATAAGTCTTGAAATAAAGAGAGAGAGAGAGGGAGAGAAATAAAGAAGAAAGAAAGGAAGAAAGGCAGGAAATAAAGATAAGAATTCAATGCAGAAGATAGCATCTACCATGGGAAAGACCCTAAAATTAAGAAGATAGCATGAACAAGTCAACTGACCTCAGTCAACCTCCATTATTGGTCATTTTGAGATGCATATTGGTACATGAATACAGTGGCTAAAGTGTTGGGATGGAGACTATATTGGCCAACAGCATGGACTTCCATCCATTCAGATTGATCTAGGTATTGAATTACAGAATGACCAACATGCTGGACTACTGGAAACAGATACTAATGCTAAGATTCTGAAAGAAAGAAGGCATTCTGTAGACAGAATTGAGAATTGAGATTTCAACATCAGATTTTCTCTGGATCTCTAGCTTGGAGAGCTGTCCTACAAATTTCACACTTGCTGGATCCCTTAATTGTGTGAGTCAATTCCTTAAAAATCTCTCTCTCTCTCTCTCTCAATCTCTCTTCCTCCATCCCTTCCTTCCTCTGTTCTTCTTCCCTCTCTCTCCCCATCTTTCTGTACATATGCTCAACTTACTGTTTCTGTTTCCCTATAAAAGATTAAAATAACCCTATAAAAGAATAACTCTAGGAATAATTCTGGAGAAACCAAAATAAAATTTCTATCTTTGTAACATATGACTTTATACCTTGATAAAACATATAATTTATCCTATTTGAATTTACATTATTGTAGTTTAAGCACATATTGATGGGAGTTGTTTTGGTTTTGGCTTTAGAATTGTGTTTATTGTTAAAAGCACAGTAATAATTTAAAAATAAAAACCACAATATTTTCATGATGCAGTGTCTTTGGCCATTAGAAATCAATCTATTTTCAGATAATCTCCTTAAGGATTATAGGGATTAGTCAATATTTCTTATTAATCAACCCTTCAGTTTTAATTTTATTTAAAACCAGCTTCATGAGAATAGAGATGGGTTATATTTTTTCTTTTTTAAAAATAAGCAAGAAAAATATTTGTGAAAATAAAACTGGAATTTGATTTGCGCTCATAGTTGTTACTATTTGTGATTGCATTTTTTAAAATTGAAAGTGTTATTTGGCTCAAAATGTTAATATAAATCTGGTATAATTTTAAGGGTTGATCATATTTTGATGCTGTATGCCTTTAAGCTTGTGACTTATATTACTTCAATAAATTATTTCTAGAGGAAGGTTAGTGCACTTTTACAATTCTGCTGTTTTCCTATAGTAATAAAATAAGTTTATTTATTCATTTTCCAAAGAACATGCAAAGAAGTGATTTTCTTTTCAGGAAGGTTGAATCAGTATTGATGTTTATCATTGACAGTTAGTGGCAAATGGCCTAGACCTTGATTCTTGATTCTAAGTCAATGCTTTGGAAACAGGCACAAGACTTATTTTTTAATATCTCTGATAAGCTGAGGTATATAAGCAAACATTAAATAAATCAAATCATGACCCAGATGTCTAAACACATTTCCTTCTTGTTGGTCAAAGCAATCCAGAACATCTGTATCAGATTCATTTGCCAACATGTCTTTGGTCATGAGAAGGTGTTTACCATTTTACTAACAGTTACTCCTGATTTACCCCAGTGGAATAAATTAGATAAGAACTGAGCAATTGAATGCAATATAATTAATTTCCCTCAAAAAGCATATTTCCTTTCACAATAGAATTGCCTCTGATGGTATTATTCAGTAAGACACAAAATAAGTGATTGCATAAGGGCCTGATTATTGGCAATTTGGTTGGCTATAACTTAGATTAAAATATTGACTTGAAATTATGGGTTCTGGGAAAACAGCAAACAATTGAAAGTAACACAGAAGCCATAATGACAAAAATATTTATACTGTATCTCTTCTTACATGTAGAAGAGTATGAGTAAGGTGTACATGATTGAGATTAGGGAGGGAATGGCACTAGTGTGAAGCTTCATAGTCTGAATCTCCTCAGTTCCACAGAAGACACAGAGCAGTAAGCTAGACAAAGCATGTGTAAGTCCTTTTGAATCAGAAACTTAATATCCTAGAAATAACAACATGTCCTACTGACCTAGGCAGTATATCTATAAGAGCTAGGGGAAAGTGGAACGTGGGTGATATTAGGACTACTTCTGATGTTCAAAGTATGTTTATTTAATGGTATTTTTAATCAGCTGTTCAAGGAACCTGAAATGAACCTATTCTATAAGTAAAGACTGATGATTAAAAATATATCATCTCTAAACCCAGTGGATGTGACTAGATTAGTTTTGGCAATTAAAAAAAAAGCAAATGTAGAAATTGCTTTACCAATTTTATCTAAGTTACTGTGTTCAGTAATTTTATTTATCTCATTTCATTTTCAGAAAAAAAATACTCTAATGGTTATATATTGCTTTTGTTATGTAAATAAAAATGACAAATGCTGGAGAGTTTAAGTATTTTGCCTATAGTTGCAACATATATACAGAATACCAATGTGTTTTCCCAGTACATCTGCTCTTTCCACTGGACAATAATATCTCCTCATTTAAGAAATGATAAAGTTGGGGACAAAAGAAAGTCCTGCATTGAATGAAGTCAAAGTATGTGTGTGTGTGTGTGGGTGTGTGTGTGTTTTAAAGGTATCATTCTGTAGAACTTTTATCCTAATATCATTTTAGAGCATTGTAATTATATTCTAATATTTTTAATTCTTATTCCTGTGATGGGATATGGGGAAATTGGATTTTCCTAAACCTTTGAAGTTGGGAATTGTTAAGTATCTAATTATGTAATGTAATATTTGAAAAGAGTAGCCTTCACTTCCGAGACAAAACATTTAATTGACAGTATTTGATTTTTTTTTTTAGCTCTCTACCACAAGGAACCTGAAGGCATTTGTGTAGGGAAGCCTATCATAAGATGATGTAATATCATAAGATGGCCTGAGGTAAATGTGTGGACCCATACTCACCACCAGCTTGTGTTGTACATCTAGTATGGATATGAGATATACAATTTAGTTGTGCTAAACCATGAAGATTTTTTATATTTTGTTACTATGCCATAGCATAGCCTCTCTTGGCTGGTGAAGATATTATAGAATATATTTCTGATACATTATTCTTTCCTCACAAAGTAAAGTAGCACAAATAATAGCACATTTGGAAAAAAAAAAACCAGAAGAAAGAAGTTTTGTCCACACTTATTGTTGTATTTCATCTTCCAATAACCTATGTTTTTATCATCCTGTTTGGTAAAGAGTGTTTAGATACATGGAGATAAAGGAATTTGTTCTTTGCCCCTGGAGTATGGATATGAATGCAGATACTCCAGCTTTTAGGCCATTTCTTTCTCTCATCCCTGGCCAGTCCCAGTCCTTAGTGCCAAATCCAATAAATGTGCTTCAGACCTAAATGGACTCTTTTTACTAGGCTTTTCAGCTGCATTTGACATTATTGATGTTGCCCTCTTCAAAATTCTCTATTCCTTTGACTTGCGTGACACCACTTTTCTTTATTCACTCTTTTATCTTTCTTTTTTTCTTCATTGACTTCACTTCCTCTGCCTGTCTCTTAAATATTCATATTTTTATGTATTCTCAGATAATTTCTTTTCTTTTCTCTAACATCTCCAATGCAGTGATCTCATCCACTCTCATAGTTGTAATTCTCATTTTTATGCTAAGGGTTCGAATTTATAGGTGAGTATGAGCTCATTCTGAAATTCAGAGCTCTGTATCTTGTACCATAGATGTATCTCCTTTTGAATGTTGTAAGAACATTCAACTCAACCTATCATACCCCAAATAAAAGCATCCTTCTTCCCAACCTGCATGTTACATGGTTCCTTGTTTTACAATAAATATCATCATTCACCTAGTAACTTAATCCAGAAACTTGGACATTACCTAGAACCTATCAGTCTTTGTCAGCATAACACAATCTATCAAACTTCAAAATATGTTCATTTTAACTTCTGGATAATATGGGCATTTTTAAGCCCATTTTCTTCCTTCTGTCAAAAGCTCGGCAGCTTGGGTTTTTTGTTTGTTTGGGTTTTTTTTGGTCTGTTTGTTTTTCTTAACAATTTGTTTGGTACTTCCCAAGTTCCCTGAATTTATATATGAACAGTATGCATTCTGCCTTTCATTTGCATCTGTCTTCCTCAATAAATTACATTCCTCTCAGTGTGCTATCTCAATAATATTTCTAATCAACTTTATTGAAATAGAATTTTATATAATAAATTTTTACACATGTTTAAATATGGAGTTTACTAAATGTTAACAAATGTAAATACCAATTATATTAGTCAACTTGGGTTGCTATAACAAAAGTACTATAGATTGGGTGGCATAAAAAATGGAAATTTATTTTCTCACACTCTGAAGGCTAGAAGTTGAAGACTAAGGTTCTAGTCTATTTGGTTTCTGGTGAGAGCCATCTGTAGCTTGCAGATAGTTGCCTTCCTGCTATGTTCTCATATGGTGAAAAGAGTGAGCTCTCTGGTGTTTCTTCACTATTCCTACCAGATCACTGTGCCACCCGTGAACTTATTTAACTTCACTTGGTTCTTTGAGGCCCTACCTCTAAATACAGTGACACTGGGGATTAGATGTTCAGCATATGAATTTTAGGTGGACACACTTCATTTCATAGCACCCATGTTTTCACTGCCTCAATCAAGATATATAACATTTTTTGTAAAAATTTTACTTATTCATTTGACAGAGAGATCATAAGTAGGCAGAGAGCCAGGCAAAGAGAGAGGGGGAAGCAGCTCCCCGCCAAGCAGAGAGCCCGATGTGGGGCTCTATCCCAGGACCCTGGGATCATGACCTGAACCGAAGGCAGAGGCCCAACCCACTGAGTCACCCAGGAGCCCCAAGATATATAACATTTTTTAACCATGGAAAATAATTTTGAGACTGTGCATTCAACACACTCACACTCTAAAAAATAAACAAAATAAAACTAATAAGCCGATGATTTTCTTTTTGTCCCTGCATGTTACTTGATCTTCTCTGGAGTTCCATGTAAGTGGATCTTACAGTGTTTACTCTTGTTTTGCTCTTGCTTTACTCTGCATAGTGTTTTTGAGGTTTGTCCATTTTGTCCATGTTTCAGTAGTTCTTTCCTTTTTTTTTTTTTTCTGAACAAGTACTATTTCATTGTATGAGCATACCATAATTTGTTTATCCATTCACCTTGTGATGCATGACTAGGCTCTTTCCAGTTTGGAACCATTATATAAACATTTGTATACAAATCTTTAAGTGGATGTGTATTTTTTTTCTTTTAGGTAAATATCTAGGAGTAGCATGATGCATTCAATTATGATCTTATTGTCTTGTACTTGTGTGGGTTTCTCTTTCTGTGTGTGGTCTTTGCTCCTAAGGCACAGCCTTTACTGTATCTTAAATGGTTCCAGGTTGAGAATAAGATAATAATGAAATCTCTCCCCCTGGTGGGGCTGGAACTCTAATTCCTCAGACATCATCCCTGTCTATGCACTGTCTCTTCCCTCCCCTCCTGCTTTTGACCTCATAGCAGCTGCTCTCTGACCAACCTCAGGTGGTCCTGCTCTGCACATGTTCCACCCAGCCCTCAGTCACTAGCGTGCAAGACATCCTGTATGAACTTCTGAGATGCTCCTCTGATGCTTCACCTCTCAAACTCAGCTGCCCTTATCTGAAATTTCTACTTCCTCAGTTCAGTGGACAGCTCCTGGGTGGCTCCATCAGTTAAGCATCTGCCTTCAGGTCAGGTCATGATCTCAGGGTGTTCGGATCCAGCCACACATTGAGCTCTCTGCTCAAGAGAGAGCCTACTTTTCCCTCTCCCTCTGCCACTCCACTTCCTTGTGTTCTCTGGCTTGCTTGTTCTCTCTCCCTCAAATAAATAAATAAAATCTTTAAAAAAAAATAGGAAGAATATACTTCCACTGTCTATAGCCTACCATAGAAGGCTTTATAAATTCCAATCATTTATCTATGAAATATTGACAAATTGCCTCCAGTATGTAGTTGATACTGAGCATGCACAAAGATGAATGAGATATTCTTCTCCCAGGTTGCCCTTACAAATTATTTTCTGACCATTCCCTAAGAAAACTAAGAATGAAAAAAAAAAAAACCTTTCAACTGAAAAGTCCAAAAGTATATGGCTTGAAAGACAATATGATAAGGAACAGTGATTTTCTCCGGCAATTGGAACGAGTTTATCTCCACAGGACAGACCCGAAACAACAGGTGATAATGCCTGCAGTGCAGTCCTTGCCCAAAGATGGACAGGATTTGGTAGATAAATGTCTCAACTTCCTCACCCTTTTTTCAAGATGCAGGACTCTGATACATGTCCTTGGCTCTCAGAGATCTCAAATGGGACTGAAGCTTTTTTACCCCTATTCATGTTTTTTTCGTCATCGAACTCTGTATCGACTCCCTTTTTTCCCTCATATTTTCTCCACCCATTTCCCTACTATCTTCTAGAATAGTTTCCTAAGTAAAATACTCATGCACAGATCTCTGTTACAAGGCCAACTCCTGGGGAGAAAAGTTTATGAAGAGTGATTACCTTAAATTTACATAACTAAGAATTGGTAAGGTGGGGCAATGATACCTGTATCCCAAATATAACACTGTAATTTTCAGCTTCAAGAACTGCATTGAGATAAAGGTCTTCTTGTGGACTTTTTTTTCCTGCCATCCTCTGATTACTTGTCCCTTCACTGTACAATTAAAGTAAGGCTATTTAGCTCACATAGCTCAACGTCTGTCTAGCTTTTTCCCACCAACATGTGACAATTAATTAATATTTTTGAAAGATGGTGTAATTCAAGGAAAGAACAAGGTCTTTGAGTAAGAAAGATCTGAGCTTAAATCTCATTTCTACCTCTTATTTGCTATGAATATTAATCTACTCTTCCAAGTTTCAGCAACCTCTTCTATAATATGATGCTAATAATAATAGAATCTTCATCATAAGGTCTTTGCAAGGATAAAATAAAATAACATATATATAAATACTTAACATAGCTTTGTTGGTACTGCACATGTTACCCCTATTATGGTGATGATTTCTTCTTTGAGAACAAAAATTTTTCATTTGATTTTATGTTAGTGGCAAATGAATACTTAGAATAAAATCAGAAACTGGATTTTATTGCTCTCTTGGAGTAAATGGACAAACTTAAGACTTCTTATATAAAGGAAGCTACTCTGGCTATTTTAGTGTACAGGTAAAGGGCTCCAGCAGAGCACTAATCCTCTCATTGGTTTTGGGAAATCTGCCTTTAGAACTTCCATTTCACAGGCCCAAAGACACTTAAAAAGCAAATTAGCCCTATCTATTTCTACCAGTTGCTTTCCCACTGATAATTTTCCTGGCCCAAGGTAACAATATATGAAAGTTGAACTTATCTGGAAGGCACTAAATTACTTCACTACTTTTGTTTAAAAAGCAGAATAATAATGTGGCTCTGTCTAGGCAGGATTGTTTATTCCTAAGAATCCATAATGTTCTCTGCGAATAGTCAAGCCTATAAACTTTGGCGGTGCCAACACAGTAGCTTTTAGCTATTAGGTGTCTTCAAGGTGGCAGGTCCTTTATACATTTTATATGAATTTTCATGTTAATACTATGTAGGTAGATAAAAGAGGCTCTAGTTTGTTAAGTTACTTCTTGATGGTCAAATGGCAAGTGCTTGGTGTGAAAGATTGTTTTAGTCCTGCTCTGGATTTCAGCTCCTCTATTTTTTCAACTAATACTTTCTGTCTTTATATTAACCTTTACATATGTAATATATGTATATATTTATATTTATATATAGAGAGAGTAGGGGGTTTTAATGGAAAAAAATGAAAAAGAAATCCTTGCTTAATTTTATTTATTTATCTATTTATTTATGTACTTTTCTTTTGTTATCTCTTTTTAAAAACATATAACATATTATTTATTTCAGGGGTACAGTTCTGTGATTCATAATTATTACACCATTCACAGTACTTGCCATAGCACATACCCTCTCAATATCCATCACCCCCCGACTCCACCCCTCCAACTCCCCTCCACTCCAGCAACCCTCTTTGTTTTAATCAGCTAAAATATGTTGACAATTGTATTGAATAATTTTTTTTATTTACTTGGATTAAATTTAGTGAGTACTGAATCTGTGTCCCAACCTTGTGAGCCATCAAGACTACAGCAATAACTAAGTTAGCCTTCATTTCAAGGTTTTAGTCTCTAGTTGGGGAGACATACTAGTAATATTGCAAGGTGATAGACTTTTCAAAATGTACTGTGGTAAGAGATATGATGAGGAAATGAAGCCGACTTGAGTATTCTAAGAAGTCCTAAAGAAGCATTGAAGTTGAGTCTGACGAGATTGAGAATGTTCTGAGTTCATACTACATGCCTGGTACTCTTCTACTGCTTCCTGTGGATGAACTCCTTAATTCTTTATAATAACCATATATCCTAAATGATCAATGCAATTTTTAGTGCATTAAGATAAAAAATAGAGGCCAAGGGAGGTTAAGTGACTTTGTCAGTGTCGCATTGCCACTAAGAGGCAGAAACAGAGTATGTGTCTTTCACCATTCCTAGATATTTTATTGTTTTTGGTGTAATTGTAAATGAGAGTGTTTTCTTAATTCATTTACTGCTGCTTCATTGTTAGTGTATAAAACGGATTCCTGTTCAATAATTTTGTATCCTGTGACTTTACTGAATTCATTTATCAGTTCTCATACTTTTTTGGAGGAGTTGTCAGATTTTCCTATATATAGTATCATGTCATCTGCATAAAGTGAGAGTTTTATTTCTTCCTTACAAGTTTTGATCCTTTTTAGATCTTTTTCTTGTTTTATTGGTGTGGCTAGGACTTCCAGTACCAAGTTGAGTAAAAGTGGTGAGAATGGTCATCCTTGTCTTGTTTCTGACCTTACATGAATAGCTTTCAGTTATTCACCACTGAGTATGACATTGGCTATGGGTTTTTCATATAAGGACTTTATTATATTGAGCTATATTCCCTCTAGACCCACTTTGCATAGGGCTTTTATTGTAAATGGATGTTGTACTTAATCAAATGCCTTTCCTGCATCTTTTAGAATGAGCATATGGTTTTCATCCTTTTTTTTTATTGTTGTGATATTTTAAATTGATTATTTTGTGAGTATCGAACCACCCTTGCAGCCCAGGAATAAATCTGACTTGGTCATAGTGTATGATATAATATACTGTTGGATTTGGTTTACTAATGTTTTGTTGAGGATCATTGTACCTATATTTATTAGAGATAATGGCCTTTATTTGGTTTTGATATCCATGTGATACTTGCCTCATAGAATGAATTTGAAATTTCCCTTCCACTTGTATTTTTTGGAATAAGTAGGTAAGAATGGTATTAACTCTTCTTTAAATGTTTTGGTAGAATTTCCTCAGAAGCCATCTGGTCCTGGACTTTTGTTCTTTGGGAGGTTTGTTTTTTTTTTTGGCAGTGGGGGGGGGGATTACTGACTATTTCATTGGTGGTAATCAGTCTGTTGTAAATTTTCTGTTTCTTCCTCTTTAGTTTTGGTAAGCTATATGGTTCTAGTAATTTATCCTTTTCTTCTAGGTTGTCTGATTTGTTGGCATATAGGTTTCCATAATATTCTATTATGATTATTTATATTTCTGTGTTGTTGGTTGTTATTCCTCCTCTTTCATTGGTAATTTTGTTTATTTGGGTTTCTCTCTCTGTCTCTGTCTGTCTGTCCCTCTCTCTAAATGAGTCTTGCTAAAGGTTTATCAGTTTTGTTGATCTTTTCAGAGAAGCAGGCCCTGGTTTCATTGACCTATTGTTTTTGGTTTTGTTTTTAGTTTCTATATAATTTATTTCTGGCCTACTTTATTATTTCCTTCCTTTTGCTGGGTTTGGGTTTTGTTCTTGTCTTTTTCTTTTTCTAGATCCTTTAGGTGTAAAGTTAGGATTTTCATTTGAGACTTTTCTTGCTTCTTGAGATAGACCTATATTACTACAAACTTACTCCTTAGAAGCATTTTTGCTGAAACCTAAAGATTTTGGACACTTGTTTTCATTTTCATTGTTTTCATGCAATTTTTAAAAATGTTTTCTTTGATTTCTTGGTTGACCCATTCATTGTTTAATAACATGTTAATTTAATTTAATCTCCATATATCAGCGCCTTCTCCAGATTTTTTCTTGTGTTTCATTTGTCCCATCACTTTTTGGCCTTTTGGCTAAGATCAAGTGTGGTTCATTTGTCCTTTCATAACATTGTGGTCAGAAAAGACACCTGGTATGACTTCAATTTTTGGAATTTGTTGAGACCTGTTTTGTGGCCTAGTATGTAATCTACTCTAGAGAATGTTCCATGTGCATTTGAAAAGAATGTGTATTCTGCTGCTTTAGAACGGAATATCCTTAAAATGTCTGTTAAATCCATCCGATCCAGTATGTCATTCAAAGACACTTTTTTTAAAATTGATTTTTCTGTTTTGATGGTTCTGTCCATTACTGTATATGAGGTGTTAAAGTGCCCTACTACTATTACATGCCTACTGTTTATTTCTTTTGTCTCTTATTAAACATTTTGTGTATTTGGGCGTTCCTATGTTGGGTGCATAAGTTCTTATAATTGTTATATCATCCTGTTTGATTGTCCCCTTTCTTATAACATAGTATCCTTCTTTATTTCTTGTTATATTCTTCCTTTTAACGTCTATTTTGTGCAATGTAAGTGTTGCTACCGCAGCTTTCTTTTGGCTTCCTTTTGCATGCTAATTATTTCTCCATCCCTGACTTTCAATTTTCAGGTGACCTTGACCGGAAATGAGTCTCTTGTCAGCAGCATATAGATGGGTCTTGTATTTTTATCCACTCTGTCACCCTTTGTTTTTTGATTGGAGCATTTAGTCCATTTACACTTAAAATAATTATTGATAGATGTGTACTTACTGCCATTTTGCTACTTGTTTTGTAGTTGTTTCTGAAGATTTTCTCTCATCCTTTCTTCTTGTACTCTTACGGTTTGTTGGCTTTCTTCAGTGATATACTTGGATTTCTTTCTCATTATTCTTTGCATATCTATTACTGGTTTTGATCTGTGGTTACTATTAGATTTGTACACAACTTTTTCTGCATATATCAGTCCATTTTAAGTTGATGGTCACTTAAATTTGAGCCCGTTCTTGACTCCTCTCCTCTCACCACTTTTTCGGTATGTGGTGTCATATTTTGCATCATTTCATTTTATTAAACCCTTGACTGATTTGTACTGAAATATTTATTTTTACTGCTTTTGTGGGTTTTCTGTGTGTGTTTTCTTGTTTTTTTGTGGTTTTAAAAAAATTTTAGTTTGTTTTTTATCTTTTTTTTTCTTCATCCTCTCACTCATGGTCTTTCCTTTCCACTCAAAGAATCCCCCTTTTGGTATTTCTTGCAGTCTTGATTTAGTGGTCATGAACTCCTTTAGTTTTTGTTTGTCTGAGAAATTCTTTATCTCTCCTATTCTAAATGAGTCTTTGGGCACCTTGGTGGCTCAGATGGTTAAACATCTGCCTTCAGCTCAAGTCATGGTCCCAGGGTGCTGGGCTGCTTCTCCCTCTTCTTCTCCCTCCCCCTGCTTGTGTGTGTTCTCTCTCTTGTGCTCTCTCTCAAATAAATAAAATAAAGTATTTAAAAAAATACAAAATAAATGATAACCTTGCTGGATAGGATATCCTTAACTGCAGATTTTTTTTCCATTTCAGCCCTTTGAATATGTCATGTCACTCCCTTCTGGCCTGTAAAATTTCTGATGAAATCTGCACTGATAGATTAATGGGGTTTCCCTTCTATGTAACTGTCCTTATTTCTTTTGCTGCTTTCATATAAATGAAATGAATATATATACACATATACTTATGTATACTTAGATGTATATGTATATTCATTTATTTACTTTGTCATTACTTTTTGCTATTTTAATTACTATATGCCTTGGTGTGGACCTCCTTGGGTTGGATTTTGTAGAGGAAGTATCTTTGTGCCTCCTAGATCTAGGTATCTGTTTTCCTCCCCAGATGAGGGAAATTTTCAGCTATTATTTCTTCAAATAAATTTCTCACCCCCCCCCCTTATTTCTCTCTTCTTCTGGAATCCCTTTATTGTGGATCTTGTTATGCTTGATGAAGTCACTGAGTTCCCTGAGACTATTCTCAATTTGCATAATTTTCTTTCAACTCTCTGCTTAGCTTGGTTACTTTACATTACTCTGTCTTTTAGGTCATTGATTTATTCCTCTGCTTCATCTATGCTGCTATTTATTCCATCAAGTTTATTTTTAATATCATTTATTGTGTTCTTGAGCTCTAATTGGTTCTTTTCATCTCTATGTTAAGAGGCTCACTTAGGTCCTCTACTCTTTTCTCCGGTCCAGTGAGTATCTTCATGAATATTACCTTAAATTCTCTATCAGGCATATTGATTTGTTTCACTTTTGTCTCTTTCTGTGCTTCAGTCCTGTTCTTTTGGGAGATATTTCTCTGTCTCTTCATTTTGTCTGACTTACTATGTCTATTTCTGTATGTTAGGTAAATCAGCTCCTTCTCTTGCTTTTAACAGTAATAACCTTATGAAAAAGAGGTTTTTAATGTCCGGCAGTGCAGTGAGTATCTGTTGTTCACCATGGCCTGATGTTTCAGGGAGTGTCTCCTGTGTGTGTTGCATGTACTCTGCTGTTGATTCTTGGTTTCTTTATTCTTCAGTCCATTTGTCTGCAGAGACTCTCACAAGATCCACCCCTGCTCCCACCGAGCTGAGGTCTGGCAAAATGCACAAGTCAGGAAATGTGGTATTGGCAGTTTGTACAGGTCTTCTAGGGAAGGGGCCTACAATGCCAGGACTGAGAGGAGTAAGACTGGGGAGAGCAGATCCCACAAAATGTAGGAGGGTGGGACTTGGTGCAAGCAAGTTAGGTAAGTAGTATTGGTAGTGTTCTGATTCTTGAAGGTGGACATTGTTTATTCTGGGTATGGAGACAGTGAAGGGAAATTGGTGCCTGCCAGCTTCTTTGTTCCAGGAGGGTGTCTTCCCATGATCCCTGTTTTTCCAGGCAACACTCTGAGATGAGCAAATCACTTTCCCTTGCATCTGTCCCAGCATTTTTCAAACTGCTGGTTCTGTGCTGTACCCACACAGGCTGTTTTTTGTTCAGTCTCTTTTAAGGGTGGGGGCTCTACTTCCTAATGCAGTCCAGGCTCTCCCAGAAGTGAGCCCACTGATTTTTTTAAATTACAGGCTTTAAGTCCCACTCATTTTAAGAACTCATGAAATTTGGTCACTCTCACTTCCACAGGTATGTATTATGGCATTAATCCTCCCCATTAATGAGCTCCCCAGTGTGAAAGTCTCTCTCTGTCCTTTATGCCTCTGGCTCCCTTCTCACCACAAATGGCCACAGTCCATTTTACTTCCTGACCATATTTTTGCCCTTCCCTACTTCTTTGATGTGGCTTCTTCACTATCTAATTGTGGGGTTTGTTCTGCCAGTCTTCAGGTCATTTTGGGGGTTATTTACACTAATATAGGTGTTATCTAGTTATATCTGTGGGACAAGGCAGGCTTAAGGTTCTGCTACTCCACCATCTTCCTAGCTGACTGGAAATAAATATTTTAAATCTCAGCACAGAGTGAGGCAGGTAAAATCATGCCCCTCTTTCCAAAGATATTTACATTCTAATCAATAGAACCTGTAACTGTGTTATTTTATATGACAAAAATAATTTATTCAATGTGATTATAATTATGGACCATGACATGGGAAAATTCTCCTAGGTGAGATCTCTAGTTACATGGGTCAGTGAGCCCAATGTAATTACATGAGTTTTTAAAAGTGGAGAACCTTCCCTAGCTGTGGTCAGAGGGAGATGTTATTATGGAAGAATGGAAAGAGATGCTATGTTACTGACTTTAATATAGAGCAAGGGATCCAGAAACCAAGGAATGTTGAGTGTTCTCTAGAAAACAGAATAGCCACGGGGTGCCTGGGTGGCTCAGTGGGTTAAAGCCTTTGCCTTCGGCACAGGTCATGATCTCAGGATCTTGGGATTGAGCCCCGCATCGGACTCTCTGCTCAGCAGGGAGCCTGCTTCCCTTCCTCTCTCTCTGCCTGCCTCTCTGCCTACTTGTGATCTCTGTCTGTCAAATAAATAAAAATTAAAAAAAATATATATTTAGAAAACAGAATAGCCTAGGGAAACAATTCTGTCACAGAGCCTCCAGGAAGGAATGTAATCTTGATAACCTTGATTTTAGCCTAAAGATATCCATGTCTGACTTTTGACTTACAGAACTGTAAGAAAATAAATATGTATTGTTTTAAACCACTAACTTTGTGGTAATTTGTTATAACAGCAATAGAAAACTAACCCACTGAGATTGAAACAGAGGGTCAGAAAAGGATGCACACACATCATATACTCCAGACATAGACTTATGAGAGATCTGATTCTAGGTACTGTAATCTGTCCATCACACTAACCCGTGCTGGAGAACCATATTTTCTCCAGAAGCCTCTCTTTTGTGGATCAAGGACAGATTTTATAGCAGAAGGAGGCATAATTTTTTGGTCTGACATGAAAATACTTACACAGAGTAAAGATATACTACTACGACATCGGATTTTATGGAAGGCGAGTATAAAAGACATCATATTGAGGAACATGTCTGTGTCTTCTCTAAACTTAGCATAGAAGCTATTGTCTATTATGTTTGGCAATGCCAGTTATATTCAAACATGACTGATAAATACCATCTTACTCTTTATTGATAGGAGACATTGTGCAACTAGAAGAGAATTTAATATTACCACAAAACAGAAACTTTATAACAAAGTGTATTTCATATTGCCTTTGTTTGTCTAAAAAATGAAGACTAACAGTAACAATTTTTTAAAATATGTGAACCTAGCAACAAAAATTTAACAAATCAAATGCTAATAAGTAAATCTAATCACATAGGCTTGGTCAAAAAATATCACGGTTTTTATATTAGTATTTTGTTCTATTTTAAATTTAGATAGATAGATGGTAAGATAGATATAGGATGTGACATATAATACTGGATAAGACACAAAACAGGGATATATATATATTTTTTTTAATTTTTCATCTATATGTTTGTATATCTATATATCCCTATCTATTTCTCTATATCTGGGTTTCAAATAACTTTATTTCATATTGTAACAAAATATCTTATAAAATTATAGTATTTTTAATTTGTGCAAGAATAAACATGATACTGAAAATGTAGTTTGTGTAATGCTCTGGTGTATATGCACGCCTGTGAGTACTTACCCCCATCCATCTCTACCAACACACACATTGCATTTAAGCTATATAATATTATATACACTGGGAATTAAACATAGTTTTTATTTTCAGTGACAACTCTGGATATTTAATAGTTATTTTCTAAAATGTTATTTTGAAAAAAATTCAGATGGCTCATCCAGCTGCCATAGGAAAAATACATATATATTAAGGGATACTGTGATCACAATAAAAAGAAATTGTTGGAAGTGTATTTCTCATTCACCACTTCTCAGCTAAGTATATACGACATAGTTGCATATACTGCTCTATATCCTGTGTGCTTGAGCGAGTGTGTATATACAGTTAATTTTTGAAAGTGATCCCAGAGATTAGTAGTGAGGAACTAGAAAGGGAAAATAAGGAAGAAGAAAAAGCCAGTCTAAGGGTACATCATCACATTGGTCATCATTAAAGGCAATAATTCTCTGTTGCAGCTACTCGGCTCTACAATTACAGGATGAAAGCAGCCACAGGAATTTAATAAATAAGTGGGTGTGGCTGTGTTTCCATAAAGCTTTATTTACAAAAGCAGTTGATAACTTGCTGACCCCTAGTTTTAATAATGGGAAAAATAACTTCTGTAGTTTGAGATTACATATATGTGTACATATCAATATTACATATATATACACACATATTTGAGGTATTTATTAAGTTATTAAATAAGAAGTTTAGAAAATAGAGCTAATGAAGACAAAATACTGAGCATGATCTAAGCATGATGTGTTAAATCCTATCAAGTAAAAACAGAATGAATGAAAAGTCACATGCTGAGAGCATAGGAAGTAACATTAAGATTGGAATCAAGAAACTTAGTTCCTAATCCTTTCTCTACTTCATATTTATGATTTTAGGCAAAACTCCTAAATCATCTGTACTTAAATTTCATCATTTTAAAAATGTGAACAGTATTAGAAACTTCCAAAGTCGTTGTGAAAGTTAAATGTAAACTATATGGAACTGTATGAACTCTGTGCCTGCCATACAATAAGCCTTCAATAAATACCAGTTCAAACTCAATCAGATAGCTTACACAAAAGTATGATCATTTCACTTACTGATACTGACTTCTGCGCCCACACATTCTGTCTGTATTTACAGCAGTAAGGCCATTTTGCCTAAACTCACAAATCAGCTGTTTGAGAGTCAGCAACAGTACATTCTTCCTGACAGAAGCCTCATGGAGATATGTCTATAGGCAGGAATTCGGTTATCCCAGGAGCGTGAGGTAATTTTTGAGGCTTCTCTGAAACATGAAATTCTATGTCCTTGAATCACATCTCTTTTTGCTTTTAGAGAATGTAATTAACAATAATATACTTTCTAACTTTTGATAACAGATGAGTTATAAAGCAAAAGCTACCTAAAGATAGTTTGCAGAAATGGTAGCAAGCAATTAATTTTGCCAAGTGAGAGCATGACATCTCCCGTCTTTAAAGATTACTGCCTAATGGATCTTCTTCCCTAAGAGATACGTAACTGTGACTCTCAAAATGAGCTCACATCCAAAAAAACCTTTCCAGGAATATATCACTAAGGGATGGGGAAGCCTCATCAGTTTTTTCAATAGAGTCAGTGGGTTAGGTTACGTCTTTTAGAATGAGATTTAAGCTTCAATATCATGGAGTGAGAACTCACAGTTGTAACATTCACTTATCAAGGATCAATAAGCTTCATTCTGAAAACCCTTCCATCATCAGCAGGGAGAGGAATCTCTTCACAGTTGCTGTCTTTCTTGGCTGCTGTTTTGGAGTGCCCACTGTTTCAATAAATAGTGTAAGCCCCTATCAGAAGTGAGTGCAATTCAGCAGGAAATCATTCTTCTCACAACATCACTTCTTTGGGAATGCATCTCTAAAGTCATTAAAGGTTTGCTGAGTGCCTCTTAGGTTGATGCTTATGTGAAATGTGGTGAAGAGATGCAGAGACATGGACAGGAGGAAAGGAAAAGCTAGTATCACTCAATTTAGCTAGGTCAGTAAAACATTTCAATAGAACTTTCTGGGAAGTGTTCTTATATCTATATTACTTTTCAGTTATTTAGGTGATTTTCTTGTTGAAGACTGATGATAATTTTTCATTCATTAATTTAACCAACATCACTGTCACTTAGTCTGGCTCAGATCTTGGATTACAGAATTAACATGATAAATAAAATGTCATCTCTATTTTCAAGAAGCTCGTATTCTAATTGAGAGAAATACATGATTTACGTATTATAAAATTCACAATGAAGATGGTTACATCGTGGAGGTGTCTCTTTGCTATGTATCTCACCCTCTACGTGGGCTTTTCTCAACAAATAGACACAGATAAGGAGGGGGACAATATTTGCAATAATGTTAGATAATGTTAAGTTCAGAACTTAGGTACGACCCCGGGTGATTGCCTCCTTCTGCTGATTTATTCACTTGACTTTCTTGGTTTCTCCCCTTGGCTAATTCTTTTGACTCTGTAACTCAGTGACTGTGATCTTCTCAACTCTATTATTTAGAACTTGAGTTTCAATTAATTTTTTCTGATTTTAATCTTGGTACTGTGTCATGCAAATTTTTAAGTATGAGCACATGGCTTTATACACCAAATTTTCTGGGGGAAATGTAGAATGCCCTTCCCACCTCCCCAGGGCCTTTATCCAAGGACTCCCTAAATTCATACAACTCTACTCAAACTCACTAAAATTTTAGAGGGTCTGGGTAAATACACATGATGTGTAGGAAATGTAATCTCACAATTTTTCCTAGAGTCAGTCGAGTCTTCCCAGAGGAGGAAATAGTTGATATGAGACTTAATGGACAAAGGCATTTTGCTACATAGAATAGTTTAAAAGAGCATTCCAGATGGAGAAAGTCTCATGTTCAGTTGTCTAGAAATATACAAATATATTTCAAATAACCATAAAATCACTAAGAATTGCCAAATCATCAAGTCAAACATGAAGTGCTTAGGGAGACATGGTTATATGATGAAGAGGCTTGTGGATCTTGATAAAGATTCAAATTATAATATATTTCATTGTGAACAACCAAAGGATGCCAACAAGACAGTGAATTAAACTGTTATATAGTCATCAATTCAAAGAAGATGGGATAAAGAAAGCAAAAAGCAGAAGCAAGAGACAATGACTAGAGTCAAGAGGCCAAATGACAAGGGTCTGAAATATGACAAGGTTGTCAGGGATGGAGAGCATGAAAAAAGTGGGTTTTGAAAATATTGTCTGTGGAGACAGTGTCATAATAGACAGCAAGGTGGCAGAGGTACACACAGATTTGGAGGTCAGATAGAATCTAATTTGAAAACCTTTATTTGAAAGTTATCTGCATAAGCATAATAGCTGAGACCATTGACATAATTCACATTGACTAAGGGAAATTTCCTGGGTGAGAACAGAATATCAGGGATATAGTCTAAGGATCATGAACCACCATTCATTCAACACTTAATTATGAGCCTTGTTTAGGCCTAAAGTTGGTGTATCCTCAAGCCTCTGACAAGAGGGGTGGGAGAGAAGCAAGAGAAAGAATTTCACATATAACGTATTTTGAAAATAGGGCCAAATTACAAAATGCCAACACTTAAGTTCACTTATTCATTCATCAATGTATTTTATAAAAAAAATTCAGGAAGCATCTTTTATTTTGTTAGCCATTATGCTGGGGCAATTTGGATGCAGCACTGAAAAAATCACATATCCTTGCCTCCCAGCCTCTTGGTGTTTTCTCCTTGTTCTCTGTACTATCACATGACTTCTCCAAATTACAATCTCTGACACATGCTATTGACACAGAACATCACTTGTGAACTAATGGGTGCTATAATTAATAACTAGAAAAATAAAATCTGACAACATAATGAGGATTATGAGAGAGACACACAAAAATCTGCATTGTATTTCTCAGTGCTGGGGTTATATGGGTAAATTCATGCATGTAAAAAGCTTATTTTATTTTCTGAGGTAATTCACCTCTTGAAGGTGAAAACTAATCGATTGGGAATAGAGTGAATATGATTTCAATTACATTATCCTTTAGACTTTTACTAGAGAAGACACTTGATGCCATAAGTGATTATAATGTATTCTGGATATTCACCCTCACTGACATGACTACTCCGTTGTGCTCTGTGGCTAACAAACACATTTTTTCCAAGGTACAACTTCGCTAACATTAAATCAAAATCTGTATGGCCTGCTTCTAGTTGTCACTCTTATGAGACAGGTGCAAATTTTATCCTATCTCAACTTCTACTTATGAAAATAATACTTTATTTAATGGAAAGAAGAAGGAAAGGAAGAACAAGAACAAGAACAACAACAACAAAAAATGTTGGTTGATTACTTTGTCTAACCGGATACATTCAGCACCTGTGGTTTTCCAGACATATTCTAATATCATGTAGTGGGAATGTTTCCGTAGGACTTGTTAGAATAAACTTAAGACAGAAGAACAAACTCAGGTTGCTGAGTTTCAAGAGAATCCTTTCATATCAAAAGCAATTCTCGGTTTAGTAATGAACCAAAGTGTTTCATTATCATTGGGGAACCAAGAGGTCCTATCTAAGGAAAGACAGAGAAGAGAAAGTCCAAACGGATGGGATATCTCAAAGTCCAGGGAAACAGGTGAAGTAGAAATCTGTGGCAGGAGTAGCACTCCAAAGTGAGAAAATGACCAACTATGTCAAAACTATGTATTTGGTGGGGTTTTGCCTCTTGTTTTTCTTCCTGTGTGTATCTTTGTGTGTGTGGTGTGTGTGCATATTTGGGGGGCAGAGAAACAGGGAACAAGAGATGCAGACAGATGTCTCATGTTAGGACTGGGTTTTACCTTTTCCAAAAGTTTTTTTGCTTGTTTCTTTGTTTGTTTTTTCCAAAGATCACAGCAATAGTCCAGCTCAGGTACATAGGATAATTAAAAGGTTAGATTAAAAGGTTATATTTCAATCAGAACAGAAACACATCATGTTTGGAGCATATAAATATGCAGTCTCCATACGTATACATGTGAGGCTTGTCTGAATCCTTTCTGACCCTAAAAGAAACATTAAAACAAAAAGATGTTACCTCCAAATATTTCTAAGTGACATTATGTAAACAAAGTGTTTGGTGATTGTGACTGTCTGTCTGTCTGTCTGTCTATCTATCTATCCAGCCAGCCAGCCATCAATCCATCTATTATCACCATTATAATCTATGTTCCCTTTAACACAGTATCCTAAGGAAGAAAAAAAGCAAAAGCATTTGATAAATTTAGAATATAGCCAAGTGACACTTGGGAAGATATACTATTTGAATCTCACCTTCTTGTGAATTATGTTGTTTGGAAGGTATATATGTGTATATAGAGCATTTATCACATTGGTTTTGGTAGATAGGTCTTTTGTGAGAGATTTTTAGTTGGTTTCTGCTTTAAAGACATGTAAACATACTTTTTTTTTCATATCACCAATGAAATGGATTTAACCCAAAAAACAGGAGAAGAAATTAAATTATGTAACTGGAAAATTAATATTTATTTATTTTTTATTACCCTGAACTGAAGATATTGACATTTATGAAGTTAATTCTTAAGGCAGTCATTCTGTAGAGTTTTCAGTTTATGTAGATAGTCTTGCATTGATCCAGATCTCTTGGAAAGACTACATGCATTTTCTGTGAAAGAACCATATTGATGCTTTTCTCCCAAGAGGACTTTACTCAGATATTCTTTGATACGTCTATATGGATGATTGCACAATCCAGAATGAGCTGTGTGTGTGTGTGTGTGTGTGTGTGACATGTTTACATCTTTCAAGAAACATAATTGAAATAAATAAGCATTATATGTATATGTGTGTATATATATACTTACATGTCAGGGAGATAACCAAAGTTGGCATCATTGGCCCTTATTTCTTTTCTGCTTGCTATTTCTTTCTATAAAAATTTCCCTATAAAAATATATTTCTCTCTATAAAATATAAAAAATAAAAATTTCTCTCTATAAAAATATAAAAATATGAGGGCTTCAAGGAAACTTATGGGTCATTTAGCATAACCATCTCAAATTACATAGTTGAGAAAATTAATGTCCATAAAAGTAAACTGACTTGTGGTGAGTCCTAAAGCAGGACTAGAATGCAGTGTGCCCAATTTTCACTCCAACCATCCCCCAAAAAGCCATTTTCCCCACAGACTTTATCTGTGATCTACAATTACACTCTATTCAAAAAATTTCTGAGGCAACTATTCAAGTTCCTGTGACTTTTTCTAAAGCTGAGTAACTCTAAGGAAATGAGGATGAAATTTTAACTTTTTTTTATTTATAACCTGAATTAGGATCCAGCAGCATTTCATACTTTTAGAATAAATCCTGATGCTGGATATTGAAGAACCATAATAGAATTTGAGCAGTTTTATTTTCTTTTTCTTATCTTTTACTGCCAAGCCAAAAGCATTTCTAACACTCTGCTAATATCTACACAGGAGTTAGCTGCTATGGAATATAGCAGAAGAATATAGGAGAAGTAGTAATGATAACAACAACAACAACAACAACAAAAACAATAAATACTTACTGTATTAATGTAATACTTGTATTAGTTTGCTAGGGCAGCCATAACATGGGTGGTTTTAAAATGGGTGGTTTACACAGAAGAAAGTTGAAAGTCCAAAATCAAAGTGTCCACAGCTTTTCTTCCTTCTGAGAGATGTGAATTTAGTCCATGCCTCTCATCCGGCTTCTAGTGGTTTTCTGAAAACTTTCGGCATTCTTCAGCTCATAGAAGTATTTCTCTGATAGCTGCCTTCATCTCCAGGTGTTTTTCTTATGTGCATGGATGTCTCCAAACTTCCCTGTTTGAAAATGAATCCTATCATATTGAACAAATGTCCACCATAAAAGTCTAATTTTAATTCCATTACATCTATTAAGACCCCTTCTCTAAATAAGGCCACATTGTGAGTTACTGAAGGTTAGGACTTCAAGGTACAAATTTTTGAGGGACACAATTCAACCCATAACAGTAACAGTGAGTAAAAGAACAATAATTAAAATTCCCAAATATTTACTAGATAATGTACCAAATAATATGCCGAGGTATGTTATACATGTTTAATAATCACAATTCTGAGAGTAATATATTAGTAGCCTAATTTTATAAAAGGAGATAAAATTTGATAACTTTTCTAAAGCTACCTAATCAGCAAGACATTAATTTGTAAATGATGGTGATTGTACATCAAGTCCATTTGGCAATGACTGGAAATATTATAGTTTTCATTGAGGATATTGTACTAGAATCTAGTGGGTATAGTCCAGGGATGCTAATGCTAAACCTTCTAAAATGCACAGGACAGCACCCCTTCCCCAATAACAAAGAACCCAAAATATCAACAATCCCAATGTTGAGAACGTTTGGTATAAGAGTACAATCCAGGCCTTGAAACAAGTCAGACGAACCCTAAGGCCTGTGTTCTTAACTACCAAAGGACAAAATCAGTAGGAGGAGTACTTCCTGCTTGAATAGGAGCTAGTATTCTGAGTTTGTGTATAAGTGGTGAGGAGAGCATGGCTCAGAATTGTGGGAATGGAAGCCTTCTTTTCCTTAAAAACCTCATAGCCTTTTTTTCATAGTAACACTAATTTTTAAAAGTTTATTTTGCTGTTACATTGTTAGTAGTAATGTAAATTTTCAGATGGTATTGGAAAAATGCAGAAGGGCTGAAAAATAAAAATCACCCACTTATTTAACTACACAAAGCCACTCATCGGATATATTTTAATATATTTCTTTCTGGGCTGTTTCTTCAGCACTGATTCTGATGGTTTTGGTCATATTACACATGTGCTATAATTTAGTGTCCAATTATTTAAAAAATAGCAGTATTATATGGTGTTTTCTTATATGTGAAAAAACTATTTTGAACAAATTCATATAGTTTTCCATATATAAGTCATATTATTTCTGTGTAGTAAAATACCTTAGTCATTAGGTGGTATCCATTTTTTTTCTTTCTTTTATTTTCCTTTTCTGCCTTTCCATCTTCCTTCCTTCACTACATTTAATTTAGGTTATTCTTACAACATTTGTCTCTCCCTAACACTCTGAAAAACAGACTACCAGAATTAGGACTAATAAAACAAGTAGTATAGAAAGTATTCTTGGGGCACCTAGGTGGCTCATTTGGTTAAGTGTTAGACTCTTGATTTTGGCTCAGGCTATGATTTTAGGGTTGTGAGAACGAGCCCTGCTTTGGGCTCAACACTGGATGTGGAGTCTGCTTAAGATTCTTTCTCCCTTTCCCTCTACCCCACCCCCAACTATCTCTTACTAAAATTCCTAAATCATTTTGTCATATTATTTTTCTGAAGTGTTTCATTTATCTTTCCTCATCAGGATATGTATGTCTGTTTTTTTAAAATCTTTTCCAGTATTAAACATGATGATTTAAAGGTGAAAAGTCATATTTTATTTTAAGTAAACAGAAAATGATAAAATGCAAAGAACAAATAAAAATGAAAAAAAAACTTTAAATATAAAAATGTTTTTACATGAGTAAGATAAAATCCATTTTGTCCTTAATCATTAGAAAGTTTGAAGTATAACACTGAAAGAATTTACAGAGTAAGCCAAAATCAGAGTGATATGGAAAATAGAAGAGACAAATAAAAAAAATTGTTCAGGAGGCTCATTATATAATTCAACAAGTTTTAGAGAAAAGAGTAAAAATAAAGGCTAGGAAATTTAAAAGGATCAACAAGAGCCTAAAGAAAAAAAAAAACAAGCTATTGTACATACATACACACAGAGTGACATGCAAGCATGCACATCAAGGGATAGAACTGTGAAGTTTTAGAACACCAAGGATAAAAAGGTAATCCTTAAAGCCTGTTGAAGAGACTAGCCGGCCATGTACAAAACAATGTAAATGCACATAGTACTGGACTTGTAGACAGTAATATTGGATAATAAAATATATTGCAGCAATGTCTTCAGAAGTCTTATAAAAAATAGCTGTGTTTTATACTTCTATATCAAACCTTATCATCAATGAAATGAGAGAGCAAAACATGGAAGAGCTAAATAAGTATACATGCCCATACACACTATATGTTTTTGGTAAATATTCAATAAGGTGTGAATTCAGCTATTTCACTACAGCTGTGATATCCTCATTTATATTACAAGCTACCACCACCCCTTATTCAACATTTATTTTACCTCAGCCACTATGCTAGAAGTGGCTATTACCTCATTCAATTATTACAGCAGCATTATAAGGCAAGTACTGATCCTCAGAGTAGTTGAATAACGTATCAAAGTTTACACCGCAGAGAGTTAGAAAATCTAGGGTATGACATTAGATCTATCTGATTCAAAACATTTGTTAGAAGCAGGGGGATTCACAGCATTAAGAAGCATTGAACACCACTTCCCAGAAAGGTCCCCATCTACTTGTGGACATCTCTTGTTACAGTAACTGTTTCTTTCCCTTAGGTCTCAGGGCATCATTTGATCAGGTGGACATTTCCAAGGTGACACAATGCTGGGCTGACAACAATCTGTTAAGAGAATTTTTCACTGGCTATCTATCTATCTATCTATCTATCTATCTATTATCTATCTATCTAACTATCTATCTATCTATCTACATATCTAGGCAGGAGGGAGGATGGGCATCTAGCACTCTTTTGTCTAGTTTAATTTCATCACACTGAAAAATAAACCCTTCTCCATAAATATGGTTAACACCAATGCTCTATTGTCTGTAACTGTCTAGGAACAAGGGTAGTCTGCTCACAGAGCATTATCAGCTTATCTTCTCCTCAGCACTCAGTCAGGGGTAGGGTAAGCTGTGCCAGCTGGAACTCAACACACAGAATTCATCCACTATTAATAAATTACTTTTCAGGCACTCAGTTTCTTTCCAGGGAAGCCCCCATGCAGTAGTGGACTGAAATGAAAAGTAGATTTCAGCTATATTCTCTTTTCTTACATCTGACAAAATAAAGCTTGAAATATTCTTTACATATCAAGATTATCTGGTGTTGGAACATAAAAAAAAATGAAATCACATTTCTTCCAATACATTTTCTATCTTAATTTTTTTAAATTTTCAAGTATGCAAAATATATCTTCATCCTCTGTTCCCAGTCTCCATTCATACAAGGAAGAGAAGACTTGGCACTGAGAGGTAATTTAATAAAGAACAAGGAACAGACATTATATGCCAAATCTCAGCACCAAGCATGAAATAATGCGCTATAACTCATATTTTAGTATTACCTGGCTAGCCTTGTTAAGCCACCCAACCTTATTGGATCTCAGTTTTTTCATGTACAAAGTGAATGGGTTGGGTGAAATCAATATTTTTGAAGATGGAACACTGCACTAATATGGTGAGATAATTTGTCAAGAGTCCAAAGATAATGAAATAACAACAAAATAATAAAAGTAAAACTGTCAAGATTTGGAAATGGTTTACTTAAAAAAAAATAAATGATTGGATTCAGTTTCCACTCTAAAGTATTTGTTATTTAAGATAATAAGGGAACACTTTAAGCTGGCTCACATAGAAAAAAGGGATTTTATTATAACAATATTTACTTCTTAATTTCACAGACTCCAAATGCTGGGAAGTATTATAGCTAGGGGATATAGAAACTGGAACACTATCTCTGATCAGATATTTTCTCCAATCTCTTAAGATGTACATTCTATCTTTTCTTTCCATTATGTGACTCTTTCTTCTGCCTTGCGCTGCATAAATTCATATATGGCTTAGTCCCTATTCCACATGTATTTGAGTGTTTGTACAACTTAGTTTACATTCTCAATAGCAAAAATTATACAAAAACCTATTAACCTAATGAATTTTCTCGTACACAAACTGCCTACATAGGGCCTGTAAACTGAAAAAATCAAATAGGCAATGGCTGGCCATCTGGATATAGTTTCTTAGTATGTAGATCAATAATTAAAATTTAAATTGTGAAAAATCTGAAATTTACATTATCTAGGTCTGCAGTGAACAGAGCAATATTATTGGTTTGTTCTTAAAGAGTGTAGTTATTAGGTATTACTGTAGTGATTTCTAATGTTGCTTTTTTACCCACATAGACATTTCCCATATGTGGTGTTTGCAAATGTGGTTGTTATTTGTCTTGCAAATGGAATGACTGAAAACCCCTAAATGCAATGATCCCTGCCTTTCCTTTGGGGGTTGTTGGAGTTTTATAAAGCTACAAGAGAACTTCTGCTGAAGGGATATCTTAGTTGATTTTTTTCTTCAGTTCAGCACTTAGCTTGTACCAGGCATGGTGTTTAAAACTAGTGACACATAGAAGAAAAGGCTAAAATATTCTTAAGAGGTCTACAGTGTCCTAGCAGAGACAGACAAAATGAGCACCATCAATATCTTATTGTAATAACCATAACAAGATTTAATCGTGGAGCTCCTGAGAAACCTCCAGTGAGGGGTATCCTAAAGAAATAATGTGCTATTACATCCTAATAAAGGAGTTGAGTTCCATATAATGAATGTTATAGGGAGAATAAACACTATGAATCAAAACATAAAGGCAGGAGATGAACAGGGTTGGCCATACACTGTTAGAGAACTGCTGAAGTCAGTTTTGTAGTTGCAAGGATAGTTTTGGGGTGAGAGACAATAAATTACTTCAATGAACATTTAGATTAATTGAATTAAGATAGTCTATAAGGAGAAACTGACAATGAAGCCTTCCTTGGCTCCCCTTAATCTTCTCACTATGGATTTGCTCTCAGAATTTTGCTACCTTTAATGAATTGGGAAAACTTTGTATATAATTTCACCCCAGAATTCTACTGAGAGTCAACTCTATTGACATATTTACCAGCCAGCTTTGTATCTTTGAGTTGCAAGTTAAGATGCCCTAAGGTTGACGAGAAGAAGCTCCCTGTGCAAAGACTGTAAGGGTGATTTAGCTCTTCTAGTTCAATTCTTTCCATCCCCTGTCCAAACACATCTGAAAGAAGACCTGAAAGCTAATAAGAAGCCCTTGTACTAGACAGGGATACTGACTGAGAGCATATAAGGCCCAGTCTGGGAGGGGCTCATCAAAGTCTTGTTTTAAAATATGGATTTCATAAGCATTAAATGTCCTCTTGTGTGGCCCATGAGAACATTTCCCACAGTACCACATAACCTCAAAAAGAAATATACGAGATATATAAAACAAAGCATTCTCCCATATCTCCTCATCTTTTTGCACAGTACTGGGTAAATAGTAAGACTCAATAAATGCTTGTTTAATTGATGATATTGGCAACTCATTCACTTTATTCTAATTAAATTTCTCTCTCTAGGTGTAAAATGGCTTTTCATTGAGCACATTTCAGATAGAGTTTTTAAGACAGAAACAATGCAACCACAAAATGAACTCAAATCCTGTTTGGTTTGATGAGCACATTTTATTATCTGCTGTTTGCTAGCAATTAGATACCAAAAATATGAAGCTTTTGTAAACACAAGGGGGATTAAAGCAGGGTGAGCTCACCAACTATTTGTGATTCTTTCCAAAGTGATTCAGATGAACTATCTTGTTTTGTATTGCTTGTTTTGCTTTGGTGTAAAGGATTCTCTGAAGCATATCTGCTCTCTCAGAAGAACTTGGTGAAAGTGGCAATTGAGTATTTAAGAAAAGAGCCTCAGGACATATAAATAGACTCTCATTTATCCAGAGGAGGGTCAGCTTTGGAAGATGTTCTTGCTTACAACCTACTTCAATCACCTCCCCAAAAGATCTCCATTTCAGCTTTGCTGGTGAATCTGGGAAGCTCATATGTGTTTTGTCACAGCTGTGTGTGAAATATTATGTAATTAAATTTTGCATTACATCAGTCCAACTGCATAATAAAATGTCATCTGGTTAATTTTGGTTTCCAAATGTACTTTATAACCAACTCAGAGAAAATATTACATGTGATTCATGCCACAAATTGTTATCTAGGCATGTACTAGCATATTTATGGTATTATACTGCATGCCAAATGATGCACTAAATTCAAATATGGACATGCTAATTTCCCTTGTGTTGACAATATGAAGTTCTAAGCATTATTCTTTAATCAGAACACAACCAGTTCACTGAAGTCATAAAATGGACTTTTCCCCAATCTGCTTGCTTTCTTCCTTTTTTCAAAGAAGTAAGCTCAGTAATTCTTCAAAGTATTGGTAAACAAAAAAATAAGTTCTTAAAAGATTATATATACATATTGCATATATAATATATAAATATTATATATTGTAAGTACTATATACTATATATAGTATTTATATATTATATATGCAATTTATATATATATAATATGTTACATATATTATACAATATATATACTATATATAATATACATAATAATTTATATATATTATATATATATGGCCAATTCACAGTTTAATCACAGAATAAGATGCAGGGATATTCTGGAACAAATATTACTTATCTGACTATAAATGTCTTTGATAGTCTTCCATGTCAAAATCATTAGAAAATAAAAGAGGTAAATAAATGGCCTGGATATGGGAAATGCCTGAGATTTGTTATGGTGTTTTATCAGGCTGTTTTAACCAGAGAAAATGGAAGTCGTGGTGTTAAAGAGGTATTTTACTATTAATTATGCCCTTAATTTTTTTTCTTTTTCTAGAATTTAGAGATGATCTGGAAGAGAATAATGGTTTTAATTGTCCATAAGGACAATTAAAATTGGGCTGTTTATAAGTGTTATCTGATTTTTATTATTACCAAACCTAGTTTGTTTGACTTAACTTTTTTCTTAGGTTTTTTTCCCCTTGTTTTTAACATGACAAAAACTGGGATTTGGTCAAGGGACTACATTATGATAAAATAACTATTAGGTAGATCCTAAGATGTTATGTAAGTAACAAGTTAGTGGAGAATGTACCAGGTACCAAGTTATTTAAATTAAATGTATGGATTTATCTGCACCAAAGTACAAGTTCATTTATTCATTTAACAAATACATAGAAACACTGTCAGCACTTCCTTGAAAATAGTGGTACTAGGGATAGTGGCCAAAGGGTAGTCTGGGAGAGTTTTAGCTACTTTATTAGGACTCCAACATCCCTGTTAAGAGAGTACCACTAATGCATATTATAATATGAATGGTCCCTCCTGGACTTATGCAGTGTAATGTAACAGCTCCTTTTGTAATTTTGTCAGTGCTGATTCCCCCATCCATGCAAGATAAACAAATAATCCAAGTAATAATAGAGTTTATTCTCCAAATGTAGCCTCCAGAAAAAATCAGTAATAAACAAACTGACAACTCTGAGGTCCTCTTATATGGACATGTTAGAGTCTCTAAACCTAATGAGCTATTAACACTGATCAAGACAAGATTTGTTTGTACATTGGAAAGTTTGGAATTTTGAAAGTTTAGAAAGGTTCTTTGTTACTCACATGTATTCATTCTCATTCATTTTTTAAATCAACATTGCTTGAGTAATAAACACATCCCATGTATTATTATAGTCACCAGAGATGCAATTGTCAAAATAAAATGAAGTCAAAATCCATCTACTTTCTTAATGATCTCACATGTTGGGGGAGGGGAGGGCTAGGATAATTACGAAGTACATTTTTAGGGACACCTGGGTGGCTCAGTAGATTAAGAGACCAACTCTTGGTTTCAGATCAGGTCATGTTCTTGGGGTTTTGAGATTGAGCCCCCACCAGGCTCCACATTCAGTGCTGAGTCTGCTTGAAATTCTTTCACCCTCCCCATCTGCTCCTCCCTGTGTTTGCATGCTCTCTCCTTCTCTTTCTATCAAATAAATACATAAAGAAATAATAAAATCTTAGAAAAGAGTACATTTTTATAGAATGTGATAAGAATTTATATGAAGAAAGGCAAGATGCAAAGAAAGCTCCTTGCAGGGACACCTAACACCACTGGGGAGTAAAAGGAAAGTCTTCTGTATTAGTTACTCTTTATTTGTTCCCCAGATCCATTTTCCACCCTCCTCTGTTTTGTCTTGCTCTATGCTGTCTAAAGATGGTATCTACTGAATTCCCATACTCTTTAACTTCTGTTGGGTTTAACCAATGGGAGGCATCAACAGGACATAAAAAGGGCACAAGAAGAGAGAGTACAGGGATTATGCCTCTACCTTCCTTTGTGCTTTTCTGTGGCTCTGGATGGCTTAATTTTCCCATAAATGTAGTTGGGTGGCCTCTTTCCAAAACTCTCTTTCATACTAGTTCTAGACATCTCAGTCATTCCCCTTGCATTACCCTTGCATTACCCAGTCCATTACTCAGTAATTCCCCTTGCTTTACCCATTCTAGCAGTTCTAGCAGTGATAACAGCTTCCAGCTATCATAAGTCTTCATGTAACTCATTGTATCTTCTTGGTTTCCATAGCCTTGTTTAAAAATCTGTAAATAATTTCTCAGTTACATTCTCTCTCTTTTTTTTTAAGATTTTACTTATTTATTTGACAGACAGAGATCACAAGTAATCAGAGAGGCAGGCAGAGACAGAGAGAGGGGGAAGCAGGCTCCCTGCAGAGCAGAGAGCCTGATGAGGGGCTGGATCCCAGGACCCTGGGATCATGACCTGAGCTGAAGGCAGAAGCTTTAACCCACTGAGCCACCCAGGCACCCCATCAGTTACATTCTCTTTAGTTAAATCATTCTGTGTGTGCCATGATTTCCTTTCAGATTCCAGATGTGAGAATTTTTTTTAAAGATATGCCCACTATAGTCTGTAGATTACAACAATGAAGAATGTTAGCTTTGTAATTAAATAAACTCAAGTTAAGATGTTCAGTGTACAGCTTAATACTGCGAGCAGTTTATATTGGTCTCTTTAAAGCTCATCTTCTCATCTGTAATATCACAGGACCTGGAAAGTCATGAAAAAGTTTTGACTTTGTCCACAAGGCAATGAGAAGCTACTTTTATAAGCAAAGGGATACCTTGTCTGTTTTATGTTGTCAAAAAAATTATACTCAGAATTTTGGGCCCAAGATATTTATGTGTATAACATTGAAAGCCGGAAGACTGAGATTTTTGTTTGTTTGTTTTTGGTCTTAAATTTTAGACAGGACAATTTTATAAGGGTGATAAGAGAAGATCAAAAGTTGCTTATGCAATGTTGGGTGAATGGCTTTCATTTCATCTCTAACTCTCCCTCTCTCTCTCTCTCTCTCTCTCTCTCTTTTTTTAAATTTGCTTTCTTTACATTGATGAGTCAGCCTATCAGGAAAATGGAAATGTGGTTGAAAGCAGAGATGGGTGTAGGACTTTTACTAATCAAGGCTTCAGGAATCCTAGATTGAGTAGAATCAAAAATTGTTGGTGAATCAGTAACATGCAAGATAATTGTAAAGACTTAAAAGGAATTACATTTCATATGGCAAGAACCAGCAATCTACAACATATTCAGCTGATCTGGGGGAACACCTTATGATCCTCATGGTTGAAATTAAAATAAAATAAATATATTTGATGAGAGAATATCTAAATGAGATATAAATACAGCTATCTAGGGAAGCTTCATTTGAAGTTGTGGAGAGACTAAAAAAATGTGGATTCTGGTAGTGATTTTATAAATACTTTATGTTTCTCTGGAAAGTAGAATATAAATCAAGATTGAGAATGTAGTTGATGCTTAAATCACATGGGGCTAGGGGTGTTAAACTTCCCCCAATACACAGTTGAAATCCATTTATAACTTTTGACTTCCCAGAAATGTAACTACTAAAGCCTATTGTTGATCAGAAGTCTTACTGATAATATAGTCAGTTAACACATATTTTCATATTATATGTATTATATATTACATTCTTAAAGTAAGCTTGAGAAAAGAAATTATTATTAAGAAAATCATAAAGAAGAAAAAATACATTTAGAGTGTCATACTGTAGTTACAGAAAAATATCCATTTACAAGTGAACCTGTTCAAAAGTTGAACAGTTCAAATCCCTATTGTTCGAGGGTCATCTCTATACTGCTTTTCATATAAAATAACAAATGCACAGTGTAGGGGATATGTTGAATCTAAATTAGTTTTAAAAAGAAAGGAGATGCTACATTAGTGATACCTATAAAAGAGTTGAAATAATAGTAATATAGCAAAGTGGTTAAGAACATGATCTATAAAAATATTCAGACAAAACTGAGCTTGAATCTGGACTTTGTGAGTTAATTCCTCAGTGACTGTGGACATATTAATTAATCTCTCTAAGCTCTAGTTTCCTCATCTGAAATAGGGCCTTGGTCTCAAATCCTGGAGATAAATAAGTTTATTAATATAGATGTTCTGTATGGAACTAGATGCTCACATGTAATGGCTACTCTTATTACTGTTAAAAATTAAGTCTTCATAAATAGAGGGAATTCCAAGAGGTTTATAGGCCATAGGTAAATATCATTAAATTGATGATTATTAAAATATATTAATATGAACTTTTAATGGTAAATGTTAAGCAAAAGTCTAAATTGTATATTATCAGTTATCACTCTTTCTCTCCTCTCTCTCTTTGCATCACTTTCCAATATTCAATTAAATATCTTCAAGTAAAGATTAGAGATTTGGGGGAGACTTTTTAAAATAATATATTTAATATAATTATGCCCATTATGCCACAATTAATTTAGAGATCATTTCAAGTAGAGTTCATGAAATAATCCAAATAATTACATGTTCAGTGTTAGAGTTGATGCCTTTGGAAGTACAAATAATTTTACAAGTAAAAATATATCTTTAACTCAGTCCAATTAAACCAATTCAATTGCTATATGGTGGCAATTTAATTTATATTCCTATTTTTAATGAATTCATTACCTGCTAAGCATCACCATGCAAATTATGTGATCTCCAGCAGTAATTCTTTTTTTTTTTAATTTTAAGAAGTGTAGAGAGACCAAGCAACTGTAAAAGAAGATGGAAATTTGAGCCCATAACTTTTTCCTATAGTAGATGAGATGGTACATGAAGTATCTCCTGACTGTGCCCTCATTTGTGATGTTCAATGAATATGGATTAGCAATTAACCATGGCTACACTCAACGCTAAGATAAATTACAGGAATAAATTCAGGGTAGACGTGTAGTGTGCAATTCGTATTGATCAGCTTGCAGAAAATGACCTCGAAACTACTTTCAACTCTGTGTGGCTAGAGATAGTTCTCGTATCAGTGTTTTGTTTTTTTACATAGGAGCTGTCATTAGAGATGGTGGAAAATTGCTAAGAAAGCAATTAGTCTAGTATAGCCTCCAGAAGAATCATATTTATTTGGAAACTCAAAGAAAATAAAATCTATGCATGCAATCTCATAGAATCATGATTTTATTAATAGCTCAATGATTTCCCTTATCACTCTGGACTGTCACTATCATTTACTCATCAGTTACTCCTACTAGACCATGAACACCTTCAGAACTGATGCTGTATTTTGATGCTCTATGCACTCAAAAGTTGACATACAGTAGAGAGTTATAAATGTAGGTTAAATTGAATAAGGAATCTGGCATTCTTTAGAGCCTTGGAAAATATAGAATATGTTCTCATTGTATACATTTGGTTTTTCTCAATAATCCTATAAATCAAGATTTTCACATGAGGAAATTTATAAGTGGAAATATTTCCAAGCTGTAAAGCAGAAGAGGGACAAGTCCTTTTCTAGTTTCAAAAAAAAAATTAATCAAAAATTAAAGCTCAGTGATTTTTTTGTATGTTGTCAACATCAACACTTCTTTGGGCAGAAAAACAAATTAATAATGAGTTTTAAGAGTTTTTACTAAAGAAAACATAGCTAGTTAATAACATTTATATTATCCAAATAGGCTCAAAACAAAGCTATTTATACTTGATATTAGGTAATAGAAATCTAACAAGATAGGGTGTCATTTGTCTTTCACAAAATGTCTTAGAATTTCCAATGTATTTGGAAGTACAAATGAATTATTTCCCAAGATAATGATTTATTCCAGTGTTGGTTTCTTCCATCCAGGACTTGTGCCTTATAAATTTTCAAGAATAACTTAACAGATCTAGATCCCTTTGAGACTGTAGAAACAGAGGAGATTCCTTTGACCACATAAAGATGAGAAATGTCTTGATTTCAGCCTCAGGTAGTAGGATGTGGCAAAAAAATATATGTAAGATCCAGACTAGTAGTATTTTGTTAAATTCTCATCCTGATATCAATGTCTCTTCTAAGCTACCTTCCAATGACAAAAATTCAGAGGGATTGTCTATTAATGTCTTGGCGTTCCTTTTCTTGATTTTGAGACCTGTAGGGACAGACCCAAACCTTTCTCTTTCTACTTTTTTATCTCTATGCTTTTTTTGTTGTTTTTTGTTCTTTTTAAATCATTTTCTACAAAGGAATCAGAGTCATATTTTAAAATATAAATTAGATCATTTCCTTCCTTGGCTTTACATAAAAATAATCTCAATGTCTATAGAACATAAGATTATATTCAAATTCCTTATCAGCAACAAATTTTCATATAATCTTGAAACTCTCTAGCAAACTGAGCCATTTTCTCCTTCCTTCACTGTAATCTAGTTCTTCAATTTTCCTTTCAATTTTTAAAATAAGCTTTTTGTTTGCTTGTTTCAGATACTTCGTACATACTCTCTTCATCTTGGAATTCCATTTCCCTCTTGTTCTATAAATCTTCCATTGATTTTTTTTAATTGTTTTTGCTCTCTTATCAGGTCTTTCAAGCTAAACTTATTCTAGTAGATTTCTTTAATTGATCTCCTTTCAGAATAGCATTTTGTTTATTAACATCAGAGCATTCATTTTTTCACAATCTGACCAAATGATTATTGGTTGACTTATGCATTTCTCATTTTTTCTTCAATAAACATTGTGTTCTGTAAGGTCAGAGGTGATCTTTATTTTACTAACTACTATAGATCAATTACCCAAGGTAGTAAGTAAAAGAACAAATGAACCTTTGTTTTGAATATACTAGCAGCAACATTACTATAAAGATGCCTGAGGGCGGGTACGGATCCAATTCAGGATATACACATGCTGTTACAATGGCAGAATTGTAAAGCTGAGGGTCCAAATTCTAATCATCAACTGTATTCATCTCCATTTTTTAGATAATCCTCATTGGCCAACAAAATTCAGATGATTCACAAAATATACATGGTTTTTAGTATTCCTCTCCATGGGCTTATTGTTTAAAGGGCCATAAATAATTTTGCTTTGAAATTAAGAATTTTCTATTTCTATTAATAACATATTAATCTTCCCTATAAATGTATGCCATATGTAATGTGTTTATATAGATTTATATGAATCAATTGATAAAAAATTTGTCACTCCTAAAAATATGTTAAAATTATTTTTTTCTAATTTTCTATTTTTTTATATATTTTTTTTATTTTTTATAAACATATAAAGTATTTTTATCCCCAGGGGTACATGTCTGTGAATTGCCAAGTTTACACACTTCACAGCACTAACCATAGCACATACCCTCCCCACTGTCCATAAACCCACCCTCCTTTCCCAACTCCCCTCCCCCCAGCAACCCTCAGTTTGTTTTGTGAGATTAAGAGTCACTTATGGTTTGTCTCCCTCCCAATCCCATCTTGTTTCTTTTCTTCTTTTCCTACCCCCCAACCCCCCTTTTGCATCTCCACTTCTGCATATCAGGGATATCATATGATAGTTGTCTTTCACTGATTGAAGTATTTCACTAAGCATGATACCTTCTAGTTCCATCCACATCATTGCAAATGGCAAGATTTCATTTCTTTTAATGGCTGCATAGTATTCCATTGTGTATATATACCACATCTTCTTTATCCATTCATCCATTGGTGGACATCTAGGTTCTTTCCATAGCTTGGCTATTGTAGACATTGCTGCTATAAACATTCGGGTGCACGTGCCCCTTCGGATCACTACGTTTGTATCTTTAGGGTAAATACCCAGTAGTGCAATTGCTGGGTCATAGGGTAGCTCTATTTTCAACTTTTTGAGAAACCTCCTCACTGTTTTCCAGAGCGGTTGCACCAGCTTGCATTTCCACCAACAGTGTAGGAGGGTTCCCCTTTCTCCGCATCCTCGCCAGCATCTGTCATTTCCTGACTTGTTAATTTTAGCCATGCTGACTGGTGTGAGGTGATATCTCATTGTGGTTTTAATTTGTATTTCCCTGATGCCGAGTGATGTGGAACACTTTTTCATGTGTCTGTTGGCCATCTGGATGTCTTCTTTGCAGAAATGTCTGTTCATGTCCTCTGCCGATCTCTTGATTGGATTATTTGTTCTTTGGGTGCTGAGTTTGATAAGTTCTTTATAGATTTTGGACACTAGCCCTTTATCTGATATGTCGTTTGCAAATATCTTCTCCCATTCTGTCAGTTGTCTTTGGTTTTGTTAACGGTTTCCTCTGCTGTGCAAAAGCTTTTGATCTTGAGGAAATCCCAGTAGTCCATTTTTTCCCTTGCTTCCCTTGCCTTTGGCGATGTTCCTAGGAATATGTTGCTGTGGCTGAGGTCGAAGAGGTTGCTGCCTGCGTTCTCCTCAAGGATATTGATGGATTCCTTTTTCACATTGAGGTCCTTCATCCATTTTGAATCTATTTTCGTGTGTGGTGTAAGGAAATGGTCCAATTTCATTTTTCTGCATGTGGCTGTCCAATTTTCCCAACACCATTTATTGAAGAGGCTGTCTTTTTTCCACTGGACATTCTTTCCTGCTTTATTGAAGATTAGTTGACCATAGAGTTGAGGGTCTATTTCTGGGCTCTCTATTCTGTTCCACTGATCTATGTGTCTGTTTTTGTGCCAGTACCATACTGTCTTGATGATGACAGTTTTGTAATAGAGCTTGAAGTCCGGAATCGTGATGCCACCAACTTTGGCTTTCTTTTTCAATATTCCTTTGGCTATTTGAGGTCTTTTCTGGTTCCATATAAATTTTAGGATTATTTGTTGCATTTCTTTGAAAAAAATGGGTGGGATTTTGATAGGGATTGCATTAAATGTGTAGATTGCTTTAGGTAGCATAGACATTTTCACAATATTTGTTCTTCCAATCCAGGAGCATAGAACATTTTTCCATTTCTTTGTGTCTTCCTCAATTTCTGTCATGAGTACTTTATAGTTTTCTGAGTATAGATTTTTAGCCTCTTTGTTTAGGTTTACTCCTAGGTATCTTATAGTTTTGGGTGGAATTGTAAATGGGATTGACTCCTTAATTTCTCTTTCTTCTGTCTTATTGTTGGTGTAGAGAAATGCAACTGATTTCTGTGCATTGATTTTATATCCTAACACTTTACTAAATTCTTGTACAAGTTCTAGCAGTTTTGGAGTGGAGTCTTTTGGGTTTTCCACATAGAGTATCATATCATCTGCAAAGAGTGACAGTTTGACTTCTTCTTTGCCGATTTGGATGCCTTTAATTTCTTTTTGTTGTCTGATTGCTGAGGCTAGGACTTCTAGTACTATGTTGAATAGCAGTGGTGATAATGGACATCCCTGCCGTGTTCCTGACCTTAGCAGAAAAGCTTTCAGTTTTTCTCCATTGAGAATGATATTTGCGGTGGGTTTTTCATAGATGGCTT